>WFMF01000343.1:0-192144 GCA_011033025.1 Beroe forskalii
TAAATGTTTAAATTGTTCGTTCAAAATGTTAAAATAAACTATATCTGTTGCCTCTGGGCAACACTGGGATACACTTGCTGTATTTTGGGTCGTTCAGAACTTGTCCAGAGTCCTTAATTTTCAACGGAACCAACATTAATTAAAAACATTATAAAATATATAATTATGATTGGCATAATGGTATTTGCTATTGGCGTTAAAAAAATGTCTGTGCACAATAGGCAAGTAAAATTAAAGCTCCCTATAGAAGGTGCAATACTCTTCATAGCCTTATTAAGAGTATGAAGAGTACAGATTATGAATAATAACGGTATGGAGTTTTTGACTGGATCAGGTGAGAGATCTAGCGCAATAACAGAAAACTGACAAAAAATACAATCAAGTGGGTTCTACCTGCATGAATTGCATGTCCTGTTAGATTCTATAAACAACCTTCATTCATTTCTACATATTACGATATTCAGCTTTTTTTCACTTTTCAGACTTCAGGGACTTCTCATTGCATACCTAATCACAAATTACTGAAATGACGAAAGTCTCCCTGGAAAATGCCTAACTGTGGCCATGTTGCAACTTTCAAGGGGCAATCCATAACCCACGCAAGCCGAAACGGAAACTTAACGAATATTCATTATTCACATGTGTATAATTACTATTGGCTATATAGGGGAGGGGGTAAGGCAAACTTTGGCAAACTTTGGCAAACTTTGGCAAACACTTTTTTTGGCAAACTCAAAAAAAAGAGGAAGCGTTTGCCAAAGTTTGCCAAAGTTTGCCAAAAAAAATAAGACTTTTCTAGCACTTTGGAAGCAGATAAGGTGACCACACAGTACTTTTAAAGGATGCTGAATCGATTCCCGGTGTTATTTTTCCATGATAATGCTTTTTAGGGCTGTAGAAGCGATCATACTGTTTTCAATAAATCCAAATTCCACAATTTACCAAGATTGCCAAAAAATTATAAAATAATTTGTTAAAGAACAATTTATGAACATAAATAAGCATCTATATTAATAATTTCAGAGTGTTCGTGCATCTGTCTGTCTGTCTGTGTAAAATGACTATTTAAGAAGTGCATTTGATATTTTTGATCGTTTTTTTCGGGAAAATCTTCTCTCAATTAAGGGGCTTATTACTATTTAAGGAAAATTTGAATTGGACCATCCGTTGATTAGTTATTTGCATAATAAATATCATGCGTTTACTAATGCTAATATATGCTATGGAAAGGCAATACTATATAGGTGATCTCAAATTACAAAGTATGTGGTGCAGTGCATTTCTGCGAATATCTGTAATCCTCGGTAAGCGGTAATGGTGATCCAATTACTTATCAAATTCCAAGATGAGGTCATGAATGATGAAGCAAGTAGCTGTTGGCTGCTGGATACAAGATAAACCAAAGGTATCAGGTTGATTGTTTCCGCGAATCTTCGCGGGCAAACGCTAGTGATAAATAAAATCATAGCAGCGAGCAAAACAATTTGCCCAACAAATATCGAAGGATTGTGATGAAACAGGTGTTGAAATATAAATTCCAAAATGTGTAAGTTATATCTATCAGGAGAAAATCTTAAAAATGCTATGACATCACAACAAGAATTGCGCCTGCACCGACACAATCATTGTTGTTTCCGTAGGCCGCATGCAGGTGCGTAATTTCCCTCCTCAGCAGTGCTTGATGTAACCTTAGCATCTAATAAGATAATACAAAACGCAGCCTTTTCCTCCAATCCACCGCCCAGCTCACACCTAAGATTTTAACTTTTTAAGACACGAATTCTTCAACAGCCTAATTAAATTTAGAACTTATCATAACTTACGAGTTCGAGCATGCAGCACGGATGGGCCAGATCAACCTATAAGATTTATAATTTTGACAACCAACAGCTCCATCACCATGAATTAAGAAATTTGTATTTTGAAGATTTATGTGATATGGGGACGGAGGAACATTTTCGCGACTGATATTACAAAGGAGCAATCCGGGCACTTTCCAGAAATTACATGGTAGTTGTATTGCAAAACTGGACCTGATATACACATATCCTATTTCTCACCCTCCCAGACCACGATCTCTGCCAACCCTCTTCATTGCCTTTTTGTATACACAAAAAAGCCAATGGGGAGGGAAAAATTTATCCAAGAATACATCGGACATATCGATTGAACTTCTTCACCCATACCCATGCATTCACAGAGGAGCTATGAACAGGACAAAAGAACTTGATAGGGTCATGTTTTCTAGATATAAAACATAACCTCCCCTTCACAGATTTTCTATCTTTTTGATCAAAAGTACAGAACTCTCTTAAATCCCCAATGTTGACAATTCCTGAGTCATTGCAACATTTCTTGTCGGAGTTATACCTCTCCATACTAGAATGCTCAATAAAACTGTTTTTATAGAATCTTGACTGCCTTGACTTGGCACCAAAAGTCATTCTGCCCCCGTTAAAATAGAGTGCCTCAGCAGTCTTGAGATGTAGCTTTCCGAGCTGAGTTTTAACTTCCATTTCGTTCTCTTCGTCGCTAAATTCATCAACAGTGTCTTGAGCAACATCATCTACAATGTCCAGTTCCTCATCATCTTCACCATCCATGAACCCAGCAACAGAGGTATCAACTTTAGGAATCTTGTCAGGGGATACATCCATGAAGAATGGAAGCTGCAACTTTTTACAGTCCTCGATACAGGATCTGGTACCGTTTTTCATCGAATTTCTGAGACTCTGCGTGTTGAGGTCCTTTCCATACCAAACTTTGCCAGTGACAGGATCCTTCCCTTTTGAAGGTTGCACGTTCAATGACACAACCTTCTTCAGAACGGCCCTTCCCCTGGTATGAGCAATCTGGAACTTTTCATTTCCAGGCAATGACGACCTTAAGTTGAGCTTCTCTAGGCCATACCCCAGAGTTGAACAGTCCAGGTTGGTCCTTCTTCCAGCAAACTGTGATACACGAACAAAAGCATGGGCCTGTTCGTTTGGGTCCGACCCCACATAGTAAGGGACGACAGGGGCCTCTTTGAACTTGAATGATAACTCTAATAAATAGAGCACTAGACCATCACAACATACTTTAAGGTCTTTGTAGGTTTGCCAAGAGATGAATTGGTTGGCACTATCACACTTACTGTTCCAGACCCAAAAGAAGGTTTTTGCATACCATGCCTTGAAGAGCCTTTCATCAGGACTGATTTCCTTATCCAGGAAAGCTTCCATGAGGTAATGGATACACTTCATATAAATTCCCATGGCATTGAATCCGTTGGCAATGAAAAACTTATACAAGCATGAAAGGTCAGTTACGAGTGAGGGGTCTTGACGATCCGATAACAACAATGCACTCAACGAAGTATATGGTATAAGATGAGGATTATCCTTTATCAGCTCAAAAATAAGATCCCATCGAACAGTTAACTCCTTTTCCCTGAAAATATACATTAGATAGTAAACTTACCTTAGCACACATAAGAAATTAGAACTGCTTCACGTAATTGGTGTACACCTAAAGATACACGCACTTAGTGCAAGTTTTCAATTTAACAAAACGTTATGAGATCACAATTTTTATCAGTGCACATTTAAGTGCAAGTTAATCAAAATCAAACTTATGAAGTGTTTCAGTTCCTACTTTCTTAAGTGTATTAAGGTACAATGCCTGCATAGCATACAATCAAGAAAATATTTCCTTCAAGTTCAATACTTCGGACTATGATGCACAATAACAAATAAGAATAAGTGATTATTAACAGGAAGAGTCTCCTGAAACAAATCATGGATCTAAGCCCCTGGGAATGTTTTCAATTTTCGACACCAAAACGTTATTATTAATGAATTTCAGTCTTCATTACTTTATTACTCACCTTGAAACATCATGACCAAGTACCATGCATCTAGTCTCTGTCTTTTTAATATTGTTGCGCAATTTTTTCACCACATGCAACATGTCCTGCATGGGAAACAGTGGTGTTTTGGTGTTCGTGCTGTTGAACAAACACTCCACAGGTACAGCGAGCTCAGTTAACCATGTATAATTGAACTTGGAATCATAGTGTGTACTCCATTGTATACTGCGAAGTACTGTTGTGCCATCACCTGGGAAAGTGACAACTCGCACTCCCAAACTTTCGGCCAAACTTTTCAATCTCCTGTGTACATCACCTAGCGTTGTCGAGTCAAAGCCTTGGCCCACACAGTATAACCCCAGACAATAGGGTTTAGGATTGGTTGTGAGGGGAAGCAATATTATTGTGGCATAAGAAGACCCCCGTGTAATCACTTCACGTTCCAATAAGTCAGGGCATGATTCCAGGCTATGTAGAGTTATGGATGATTTAGTCTTTGATATGCTTGCATCATCATCACAGTTAAGAATTATGCATACACGCTGAAACGGCTCACTGGTGGCCACACCATATACTATCCTTGCCCCAGTTTCGTCCATTTTCCGCGTTGAAATCCTACCAGTCACAGCAGTTTCGTCAATAGAACATTGAACAGGAACAGATGAAATACTTGTGACGCCCTCCACGTCCATGAGAATTTGAACAAAACAAATCAGGTGCTCACGTAAGTTCTCCTCACAGAGATATGGCAAGACTTTAATCTTGCTTGAACAAGATTTCTTAATTGATGATTTTCTAGGACCACCCAATGGTGTCGACCAATCAGATGCACTTTGTACACTGTGCTTTAGGGCGGACTTAACAACAAATGTTTTTAAATCTTTATTGTGAGCAGACTTCAGTTCTCTTCGCCAAAGTGCATTTTCCAAGAAGAGTTTCAACTCGGGCAAGGCTGACAATTTACTGACAAGATCATTACTTGTGAATTCTGGCCTCAATTTGATTCCCATTTCATCGGTAAGGAAGGCTTTTAATTGCTGTTCAAATGTCGAAGACGCTTGACTGCTTGCATCTTTATTAGGTATTATTACTTGAGTTTGTGCACTCTTGGTTTCTGTAGTTGCCTGAATTGAGACACCATTGCATTCAAGATTTTCAGAATTATCACCGACAGAACCAGAAAAGTCATCACTCTCGCTATGTATCAAATGCTCTTCTTCAGCAGCCGAGGACGCTGTATGTTCTAAAAATGTTGGACCCACATCCCTACCAAATGAAGGGGTGAAATGCTGTTCTATCTTTGAATGAGTAATTGTTTTTAGGTTTCTGGTTTCGAACAGATTCAAATTATCTCGCTGTATTCTTTCAATTGTCCAGCAGCACTCCTGTAAGTGTTTCTTGCTCCTGAAGTGTCTCAGTACGTTGTTAAGGAATGTCTTAGACTGAATCACAATACAAGACGAGCATGGAAGGCAGCGAATTTCCGTATCTGTTATAGTCAGATTAGGGGATATAACGGGGTCATTCGAGAGATGCTCAAGGAGTTTTTTCGTTGCCATTGAGTCCTGAAAGGTATTGCTTTTAATGATGAGATAAAATGATTAATTAATTCATTGAAAAAATGCGGAAAATGTGCAGCTGAAAAATGCAGCAGATATGCAACATGCATGCAAATTATAACTACCTATGGCTAATTATTTCCTATGGAGCTTCATGCAAACAGATACTAAAAATTATCTGTTGATGAGACCACATTCAAATTTAATCAAACTCCATTGATGCATAATTGATTTGTACTTATTGAATAATGAATAAATTAATGATAGAATTGACTGCAAATTTGAGAGACTCGGAGACAAAGTGAGTGAAACTACAAATATCTTGATATTCTGATGTGTTGAAATTGGAAACAAGGAAGGAATGCATTAAAATATATTATATATGGCTGATACACAGCTGATACCTATATGGCTGATATACTTTTTTCTTTCAAAAAGTCAAAGGTTCATACAATTGGCATATGGCACATGCCCGCTGCTATAACTTTCTAAATATCGCTTGTATATCTGCCATACCATTGTCCAATGAAAACTGTATAACAGCATGCTAAAACTACAGTATATAGGCATTCTGATTTCAAAAGATCTAAAATTATACGTTCCATCACAAATTAACAGAAACCTTTCGAACAAAGCTACAAGAATAAAGTTTAAGTGGCACAGAAGTCAGAACATGGTCCTTTTAATTGCACTTATAATGTTATCAGAGAAATATTTTTTAAAACAAAAGCAAAATATTATGACAGTATTATAACTATCAGACATAGAATAGTACTTCGAAGCATTTTTTAAATTGTGCTCAATGCTATTATATACTATGATGGTTTCATATCACGAAAAATATTCCCTAATTCTAAAATCAAACAAATAAAAACATGAATACTATATTTCAATGTTATTCCTTTGGAATATGTCATAAAGTTAATTTCAATTTATTAAAAACAAATTTCGTAAGATTCGTTTGAAACAATTCTTAAAAACAATAAAATTAGCATACCTATATCAAAAAATTTGCTGATAAGGTCAGTTGGAGCATGAGCAAAAAGTTTAAATATCATAATCAAATAGCCACTTATTTAGTCGAATAAATAGCTGAAAACACAAATATCATAATTAGATAGTTAGATGATAATCATTCGAAATTTCAAAGCAGATAAATTGCATAATAAATCCCTGTCACAAAATCTGACACAGGAATAATAATTAATTCGATCAAACCAAATTTGTAAATCTCTTAAAAACAACTTAAAACAACTGGGTAATAAAAACAATTATAAATTAGCTTTGAGTTAACTGGCTTGAGAATTGAATAATAAATTAACATGGTAAAATGTGATTCGGTGGCTGAGCTAATCGTACAATTGAGACCAAATTCCACTGGTGAAGAAAGAAAGCTTTTTAATTCACTCTGGTTCTGAACTTGGGGTATAGATTTTCAGTAAATTTCTGGCCTGGCGAGAAATGTCCTCTGCAGACCAGTCCCCATCAAATTTCATTAGACTTGAGGCATTCTTGGTGTTCAAAATCTTTGAAGACTTCATCTTCAATGAGTTCATGATCAGAGTATACTCAGGATCTTCGTTAGCTAGCATGAGAAAGGCTATATGTGTGATAAAAGCATGAGAATACGACTTTTTCTTAGGTTTTCACCTGTAGAAACTTACCAATACGAATTTGTTTTGTACCTCTTGCTTGGGGGTTCTTGTCAGATGAGGCAGCATTATTGTCTTGGGAGGTTTCAGTAACTTCTTCAACGATAGGATTGGATGCAGTGCTGGGCCCACTTGGTCCAGGTTCTGCTGTTACTGAGACTTCTTCAGATATGCTACTGTCACCCTTTGATTTCTTCAGTAGTTCATCTACCTGCTTTTTCCTTTCAGCCCGTGCAGCTCTTGCTTCAGCCACTTGCAACCTGGTTCTTCCGAACCTTAATTCACCACCATTTATAGCCCTTCTCATTGCACTAAACATGACTCGTGTTGGACACCGGGGGTTTGCCCCCGAAAAGCAATGGGCTACTGAGTAATAACTAGCTTCCTTCTTGGGTATGCCATTACTGCATAGGATATCCATTATGTCCTTTATCGAAAGACATGAACTGTTGGGAATATGATTTGCTTCCTTTATGGCAGTAACGAACTTTTCTTTCACCTTCAATATATTACGCTTAATCTCGTCAGAACGCTTTGCAGGACCCCTCACTCTCTTCTTAGAGGGAATCATGCTGCAGGCATAGACTTGGTTTCAGAGAACCTATATAAAATCAGAATTAGGCATTAGCAACCAGATTTTCGATCTCACGACACTTGTGACTAGATCTCACGACACTTTACCTTGTAATATTTCAACTCCAAGCAAAGGTTAGGGTCCTCGTAAGGATTTAATGGGATTTAGGTTTATGATCAGAGTTAGGGGTTTAGGGTAATGAAAGGGTGATGAAGAGTCCTGAGATGAAGTGTCTTGAGATCAAATGTCGTACACCCAAAATATTATTTCAGAATGAAATGAATAGGATATTATCAATTTTTATTAAAAAGGTATAAAGCTTTAAATGAAGGTGCAAAAGTTTAATAAAGCACTGTAATAAAAATCTGATGATAAATAAATCGTGGATCAACTGAACGAAAATCGATGGTTGCTTCCTTGATTATATTCATGAATTTTCTGTAATCATTATTAGCTCAATGAACAAGAAATTCTACGTCCTAAGCAAGCAGTCAAGCAGAAAAGCAAATGTAAGATAACTTATTTCAAAGTAGAAGATGACAATTTTCAAAGTTCTAATTGACATTGATTGTATAATATTTTGATTTCATCAATAGCACATCATGCAGAAATTTCTGGCAGCGTATTTATTTGATTCAAATGTTAAGTGAGCAATCTGGAGCTGCTGGGCAAAGATTAAAGAAAAAGGGATCAAATTGCTTTATGACATGCAAAACCCAAATAAAATCATGTAGTATAATGGTATGTGATCATTCACTGCAACCAATGAAATCGATATCAAGGCAATGTTTTAAATGTTAGTAGATGCATATAATCAGTTATCGTTGTAAACAACTTCATGATGCATAATAATATGGAAATTTCTTTTACAGTAAATAAGGCTATTCCAGGCATATTTCCGGAGCGAAATTCGTGGTAGTTGACAGTTTGTTAGGCCAACATGTTGATCTATTTGAGTTACCATAGCTTCTTGGAAAGACATGAAGCACATCTGTGCTGTTTGAAATTAGCATTGAACAATGAACTTGTTTTTTGATCTCAATTCAAATAGCCATAACTCGTCCAAAACAATCAAGCACATTATTATAAATTTAGCCTTCAGAGCAACCAATCAAATTGGTCCATGCATCATGGAAATGAAGTTAATGGCATCTTTCATCAAGCAACAGCACAGCCAAAGTGATATACTTTTCAGAATCCATGAATTAGAAGTAGTGGGTCCAGAATCATCTTCATGGACCCAACACAAATAACAAGTAGAAAATGTGGTGAAAAGCGAAATTCAACCTGTATAACTGATCAGATCAATCAGTTATTAAAGTTCCTTCAGTAAATCCTCATCATCATCACTTTCATGCTTTTCGCTCTCTGCACAAGCCCCCTCATTCCCGCAAGCGGGATACTTCCCCTGCAAAATATAACAATATTATCAATTATGAATCATGACAGTAAATCGACTCAATGACGTTGCATAGTTTCTACATAATTGGAAAAAAGCCCCAGTTTGGGCATTTGAAAACCATGGTAAAACTCTTGAAACAGAAAGTCATTGACCTCACTTACGTTAATAGCAACGGTACCTAGTTTTAAAAAGACCAAACTCACGAATTTTATCATATGAAAACTTATAAAATCTTATGATTCTACTATGGAATACTTTTATATCGTCTAACTTTACCTGAAAGCCAGCACTGCTCTCATTTGAACCCTCACATGCAGCCACATTATCGACGACATCTTTTCCACTGTTCTCATCATCAGTTATCTGACTATCTCTAGGTATGGAGGACCCTGAGTCGAAAGTTAAATTCAAAATTGAAGATATTATGTTCCGAGAATGTTATGACAGAAATATGTAATACATAATATTATGACTATAATAATTATCTAGCTGTTAAGTTTTACCTAACTAGCTGTGTAGGTAACTAGGGAAGATCATTGTCATGATCATTGTCATGAGCATTTTCATTTTATAGAATCCTCCATGTAATTCTTTATGCAAGATCAAGAAGAGAGCCCACACTGCAGTATCATGGAGCATTCACTCATTCAGAATAAAACGATCATTGATTAATTTTCACCAGAAATGCAATATTATATTACCTGCAGCTCTCCTTGGTTTGTTACATCCATAGCAGATGCTTCTCTTGGCGAAGTTGTTCATGGAACAGTTAGGACATTGCCAATCCCCCTTGAGTTTTATGAGTGAAACTCCTTTGGATTTGTCCGCCCCGCAGTTGGGACATTTATCCATAAGTGTGTATTGATCTTTCTTACAAAAAGTGCATCTCCACTTCGTACATTTAGCTGCTTTCGGCATAGTTGCTAGCTAGTATTTCAATTGTGTTAAACTCGGCACAATTATTATTGGCTGCCTACTTTACATGATCAGGGACTGTCTATCAAAGTGAAAGTGCCCATCAAAGTGAAACTCTCAGTACATGCAGTATGGAGCCGAAAGGTTTACATGTGATTTTGATGCTGCCTCAAAATTTTTGATCACATGAAGTAGGCAGCAAATAAATATGTGAAGTATTTCGGTATTTTACCGATAGGTTAATAGGCATACTTAAATTATTTATTTATGAGTTCAGTTCCCAAATTGTGCGACTCATTGTGCGACTCATAGGAGGGCTTAATAAGTTATCATTAAGGGAGGATATAAAACATAATATTTTGCTCAACAGTAAGACACATGTCATTGGAATGAAATAAAACCAGTCGTGTTTAATAACGTCTGTCCCATACATTTATATAGAAAACTTTTCTTCAGGAACTCGCCTGATTTATGTTTATTAACAATAGCCTCACTTAGTTAATAAAATGAGCTGTGTTTTGAACCTGAAGCAATATTAACATATTATTATTGTCAAAATCGATTACATATTACTTCATTTTACAATATCAATAATTTTATATAATGAGACGAGAAACACTCAACCAACTGCAAGGAAATTTAAATGACTGAATTGTTGTATTGAAATTAATCCCCAGGAATCACATAAAATGATCTCTCAGTGTTCATCATGGGCTCAATTTTAATTGTACGTCCTCTTATATTGTTTTTTGCTTTTTTGATTTTTTTTGGCAAACTTTGGCAAACTTTGGCAAACTTTGGCAAACTTTGGCAAACTTTGGCAAACACTTTTTTTGGCAAACCCAAAAAAAAGTGGAAGCGTTTGCCAAAGTTTGCCAAAGTTTGCCTTACCCCCCCCCCCCTATATACCTACGACGTGCCTATAAATCCACGATCCTTTTCACGATCATCTAACCATTCTTTTAAGGAAAATGTAAACTCTGAAGGTCAGTCATAGCCATTTTGCAAGCTCTGAGTTATGTAAATAGGATTTAATGGGATTTAGGTTTATGATCAGAGTTAGGGGTTTAGGGTAATGAAAGGGTGATGAAGAGTCCTGAGATGAAGTGTCTTGAGATCAAATGTCGTACACCCAAAATATTATTTCAGAATGAAATGAATAGGATATTATCAATTTTTATTAAAAAGGTATAAAGCTTTAAATGAAGGTGCAAAAGTTTAATAAAGCACTGTGGTCAAAATCTGATGATAAATAAATCGTGGATCAACTGAACGAAAATCGATGGTTGCTTCCTTGATTATATTCATGAATTTTCTGTAATCATTATTAGCTCAATGAACAAGAAATTCTACGTCCTAAGCAAGCAGTCAAGCAGAAAAGCAAATGTAAGATAACTTATTTCAAAGTAGAAGATGACAATTTTCAAAGTTCTAATTGACATTGATTGTATAATATTTGATTTCATCAATAGCACATCATGCAGAAATTTCTGGCAGCGTATTTATTTGATTCAAATGTTAAGTGAGCAATCTGGAGCTGCTGGGCAAAGATTAAAGAAAAGGGATCAAATTGCTTTATGACATGCAAAACCCAAATAAAAATCATGTAGTATAATGGTATGTGATCATTCACTGCAACCAATGAAATCGATATCAAGGCAATGTTTTAAATGTTAGTAGATGCATATAATCAGTTATCGTTGTAAACAACTTCATGATGCATAATAATATGGAAATTTCTTTTACAGTAAATAAGGCTATTCCAGGCATATTTCCGGAGCGAAATTCGTGGTAGTTGACAGTTTGTTAGGCCAACATGTTGATCTATTTGAGTTACCATAGCTTCTTGGAAAGACATGAAGCACATCTGTGCTGTTTGAAATTAGCATTGAACAATGAACTTGTTTTTTGATCTCAATTCAAATAGCCATAACTCGTCCAAAACAATCAAGCACATTATTATAAATTTAGCCTTCAGAGCAACCAATCAAATTGGTCCATGCATCATGGAAATGAAGTTAATGGCATCTTTCATCAAGCAACAGCACAGCCAAAGTGATATAATTTTTCAGAATCCATGAATTAGAAGTAGTGGGTCCAGAATCATCTTCATGGACCCAACACAAATAACAAGTAGAAAATGTGGTGAAAGCGAAATTAACCTGTATAACTGATCAGATCAATCAGTTATTAAAGTTCCTTCAGTAAATCCTCATCATCATCACTTTCATGTTTTATCATTGCAAGCATTCAAAAATATCAATTGAAATTATGAAAATAATCATTGATTAGTTTTTTCACCAGAAATGCAATAGTACCTGTAGTTCCCTTTGGTTTGTTACAGCCATAACATTTACTTCTCTTGGCGAAGTTGTTCATAGAACAGTTAGGACATTGCCAATCCCCCCTCAGTTTTATGAGTGAAACTCCTTTGGATTTGTCCGCCCCACAGTTGGGACACTTTTCCATTAGCGTATATTGTTCTTTGTTGCAAGAAGTACATCTCCACTTCTTACATTTAGCTGCTTTCGGCATAGTTGCTAGCTAGTATTTTAATTGTGTTAAACTCGGTGCAATTATTATTGGCTGCCTACTTAACATGATCAGAAACTGTCTATCAAAGTCAAATATGCTTTCAATCCTGCTCCAGATAAGTTCAAAGCTTTTGGTCACATGAAGTGGGCAGCCAATAAATATGTGAAGTTTTTCAGTATTTTACCAAACTGTTTTTAAACTGTGTAAGGTTACTCATTCCGCCATGTCGTAGAGCGTTCAGAGCTTGATAAGTTAAGGTCGAGAGAGGATGTAATACAAAATATTTTGCTCGACAGTAAAACACATGTCATTGCAATGTCATTAATAAACCAGTCGCATGTAATAACATCTATCCCATACAACAATATAGAACCATTTCTTCAGGAACTTGCGAGATTTAAGTTTATAACAATAATCTCACTTAGTTAATACAATGAGACAAAAGGGGTAAACGTGCCAACCTAAACAAGGGTAGCTCACGTTTCCGAGTTGCAAGGCTGCGTATATCTTATGTTGATACAGTGTTTCTTGGTGTATTGCATGAATTCTACTGTACACCCAACAGAACATATTATATAATTTTCAAAATTGATTTTAATGATATATCATTTCATATTAAAATATCAACAATCTTATATAATGAGACGATAAACACTCAACCAACTGCAAGAAAATTCATTCATATAAATGAATTGTTATAAAAAATATTATAAAATGATCTCAAAGTGTTCATCAAGGGCTCAATTTCAATTGTACCTCTTTTAATAATTTTTCTTTGTTTTTTTGATTTTTTTGGCAAACTTTGGCAAACTTTGGCAAACTTTGGCAAACTTTGGCAAACTTTGGCAAACACTTTTTTTGGCAAACACTTTTTTTGGCAAACTCAAAAAAAAAGTGGAAGCGTTTGCCAAAGTTTGCCAAAGTTTGCCTTACCCCCCCCCCCCCCAAAGAATATTATTCACACAGACATCAGAGTTCCAACTCTCTTCAGGAAGTCCAGCTTGTCCTCCACATTGTCGTAGTCCTCGATGAGAGCTTGCAGGCGAGCATCGTACTCGATCCACTTCTTCCGGCGAGGTTGAGGGGACTCTTTCAGCTGATGCTTCACCATCTTCCACTCCGTGATGTCCTGTTCCAGCGTGAGACAGTCCAGGAAGTGCCAGATGGATGGGTTGGGGGTAGCGACCATACCAGCGAATCCGTTGTGCCAGCCCTCAGCCAGGTTACTGCTCCTAGGTAGACCAGCGAGGACAGCTTCATGATGGTTCCACATCCAGGATGAGAAGAGGGGAGGACGTCCAGGGGTGCCGATCCATGTCCTCTCGTAGTACTCAGTGAAGTCCTCCAGGTCTGAAGGGAGAGTAGGTCTCAGGAGCTCCCACACCTCATCAACGTCCCCAAGGTCCACAAAGGCAAGGGCTCCAATCTTCTGGAAGGCGAGTCTGATGGGGGAGTCTGCAACCTCCAGTTCTGGAAGGAAACCCTCTGAACAGAAGCGGCGTAGGATTGCCTGGCGGAAGGAGTGATAGAGGAGGTTCTGGCGTCCACGACTGCGCCCATCAACTAGCTTCAAAGGAGATGAACTGGAAAAGGAAGACATCTTGATGATAGTTCCGATATTGACAAGGCTTAAATACTAGTTTATAGGATCCCATCGCGTAATGACGATAGCTGATATCACAATCAATGGTGCGATATGTGAGAAGTTCTTCCACGAGCAATCAAGTGAATCCCAATATGATGTCCCTTTCAGCGCGATATGCGAGAAGACATCTCGTATGTTGTCATATACACACAGTCAGGACCACTTGCCATCGCCTGATCAGTGATCAGTACATTGATTGGAATCACAAGCTGCGATATGCGAGAAGCTTCTTGCATGTTGTACTTGTAGTGTCCCACTTCTAGTGTCCCCATCACCTGATCTACCCGCGGATATCTCATATCAAATGTCTCATAGCATGGCTAACGCTAGCGCTTAAACAGAACCCTATAAGGCTGGTCCCCAAGTGTAAAGAGAGGAAAAGCAAGTCTATAGTTCGAACTTCCGTCGTTCGAACTTCCGTCAGATTACCCTTTTTGGGGCATTGCTAAGAATAAAATAGTTGACATTATGCAAAATAACTTAGTTTATAAATGTACTTATTTTGGCTTTTTTGTCGTATGAAAGTTACCAATGACCCCCTGCTGACCCCCTTTTGAGGGAATGCTTAACATTATACAAAATACTTAGTAATATACCTTATTGGCCTTTATTATTTAGCCTGCCTTTTTTTAACCGGCTTTATGGACAAAAATCTAATCATTTTTGAACCATTTTAACCGGCCCCGTGGAAAAAAAATTCAAGGCGTTACCAAACCAAGAAATTTTTGCTCAAAAATAGCCACGAAAACCGACTAAGTAAATTGCATCAAAAACCTAAATACTGGTCTACGATCAGGGTTTATGTCATTATCTGTGTTAAATAATGACGGTCGAACGAATTTAACAGTACCTAATAAAAGTTTCATCTGACCTAAATCAACTGGCCTTCAATTTTATCGGCCCCATTTTAACCGGCCATATTTTTTTAACCGACCCTTTGGATATAAGTCTTTAAAGTCGTTTTTGTCCTGAAGGGCCGGTTAAATAAGGGCCAATAAGGTAATGTACTGAAATACCCAGTTAAATAGACTAATTTCATATTGCTGCTTCCTCTCTGGCCGTGCATTTCAAACCTAATATAATTTATGAAATGTTGAAATAATATGCTAAAAACTCCGCCTGGTACTTTGGTAGCATGCTCATGCACCTGACATGTGCAAAGCTTGCAAATCGCATTACTCGAGAATGACATAATGACGAACTCAGAATTCTCCTTAAAATACTCGACTTGAAATGCAGCATTAAGTAGTTAGGTAGATTCTTATTAGCCGCTTAGTAAGAGACAGTACAAACCGATTTGAGGACACTTTGAACTGCTTAAACATAATTTCCTAAACCATTTGATGCGCCACTTCGCATGAAACTGTATTTTCCCAATTCCCATTGCAATCAAATCAAATTGCACTGACAGGGTTAACAAGTAACCCGGTTAAGTCAGAGTTAACGTTAACCGGTTCCAATAATTCGTGTCTCCTATCGGCGGTGTTTTAGCGTGCCAATACCATAAGATTTACCAACATCCTGCAGGGCCCTGAGGCTTGAAACTCAATCATGATCGGTTAGATTATCATTTCATGAGAATTTAATGGTATCTTTTTACTGATCTTCAGACAAACTCCATTTTAAGCATTGCTGCCGCTCAATTTCTTTGCTACTGAGTTCTCGATGCCACCCTCGACGCCTCAACCCTTATAGTTCAGGGTTGCGATACAATCTCCAGCAGCGGGTGATAAGATATTGTTTGTCAGATACCAACCATTTCTAGATACTTCAGTCTGTGTTAAACGCCGTATGTTATCTGTTATCTCTGATTCTAATCAGTGTATCCTGATGGGGTTTCTAATTATTCCTTTCCAGGTGCGTTGCTGCAGCTCCCCACGCTTCTTGCCTGGCTCAAGAACCTGACGGAGGCTTTCTATTGGCTGGAGCGTGACGTAGCGTCACGCGTTGCCATGACAGTTTGTAGCGTTGCCGTGACGAGCCTGTCAAGAGGCAGTGAGTGTGGTGCGCGGGGCATGTTGTTGTGTTGTCTCGGTGGAATGCAGTGTTTGGTGCTGAGTGTGGGCATAACCCGGGGGTATCTCCTCCTGCCCCTTACTTACCTGACAGTGGGACTTGTAGTCGCTTCCAGGGTTTTTACTGCCAGTAACTTTAAGTGCAAGATAACTTGATAGCGTTCATTTAGATTAAATTATAACGTAGTGGTTCATTTAAATTTGATTAGAATTATTGCTGCAGTTGTCAGTTTAAGATATCGTGGGGCAGGCCTTTATTATTTCAGTTACGACTGACAGTTAACACATTTCCGATTTGCCCATTGATCCCTTGGGAATTAGCTGTCGGTACCATTCCAGGAACAGGCTGTATGGTATTTATAATGGGGGGGGATGGCAACGCGCTTATAGGCCCCGAGGGTATTCAAAATCGAAAAGAGCCCTAGAAAGTGGGCCTAAAAAGGCCTTTGGGGTAAAAATATCAGATTTGGTTTGCTCTATTGTCTTATTGAGAGCCCTTTAAACAGTTTCCCAGTTCCCATTGCTGTCTAGGATAGTAGGATCTAAAGCCATAGCGACCTCAAATTATACTGTTCCCCCGTTGAGGAAACCACTTAATCAGACTATATAAATGGCATTTTGAATTTGACTAAATGGGGCTATGCAATGGATCATTAGAGCAATTTTAGTCTAGGGCCCTATTAAGCTCCACTCCAAAGGATGTAAATGATCTAAAAAGGGGCGTTGTTCCCTCCCCTCCCTGTACCCTAACCCTGCGGACTGCTGGTCTAGACCGGATACATCCCTCGGGTATACTTTCATTCGATCATCTGATCGTTATTCACAAAAACCCCAGTTATCTCTACTGGTCATCTCGTTCTGATTATTCTCCGCTATAATATTTGTCGGAAAATCCTACCGAACCAGCCTGGACTTCAGCTCTGTAAGACTCAATTATCCCCATTTCAAATCCCCACCTTTTGGCCCTGCCAAAATTTCGAACAAAGCAATTATATTGGCAATTAGCTGTATTTCTTCTACCGAATGATACGGCTAAGTCATGCAGAGTATAAGACTGATATTAAATATCAAGGATCAATCGATTGATCCCTGAAAAACTATTTGTCGTTGCATCGCGATTATAATCTGTCTTCAAATTTCAGTGTGCGGTTTCATGTCAACCAATCAAATATTCAACTAATTGTAATCATGCGACTCTTATTCAACGACCCGATCCGTGAAATCAATCAAATATTCGCTACTTGGATATTTAGCTTAGTAACAAGCAGGCACAAGTAGAAGTTAAGCGGCTGCTGGCTGCTGCAGGTGTCACTATAAGTGAAACACGTCATTAAATGATATGAGGGCCTGGGAAATAGCTGAGTTTTGAGGACAGGTTCACTGCTTATAACTATGCCATATAATGTGCTTTTCTTTTTGACAGCTACCTCCAAATCCCTAGATCTTCAAATCATTCGCTTATCTTTTGACAGCTACCTTCAAATCCCTATATTCTAATCGTGTGCTTTTCTTTTGACAGCTATCCAAATCCCAACATGTTCAATTCCTCAATTGCTGGTTCAGGTTCTTGATTGCAAACTGCATGGTGTCAAGATTTTCCAGAAGGCCATCCCCCTCTACATTCCTCATTTCCATCCTCAAAAGGATACTACTTGTTGCCATTTTCAGGTCGGTTACTGTTAACCAAAAAGGCAAAAGGTGCCAGTTTTTCGCTATAATGAAAATTTTGAGAATTAAGATCTCAAAAGTACCAGTTCCGTAGTTCATAGAAATCCTACGGTTCAGAAATACGTTAACCAATGCGACTCATATCAATCATTTGGGTTTAATCCAGTTTAATAACGATCTCGGTTCGCTTTCTTGGAAGTGGACTGTGGAAAGCCCCGGGTACATTTTCCAAAAACTACTGATCCACCCGGTTTTGCGTTCCAGCCTACCCGGTCGATTTCTATTTGTCAAATGCTGGTTAAACTGTTTCCCAATGGAAGATTTTCTGCATATTTCCTAGTATGATAAAACTTCGATCAAACTACGTGCACCATGGGCAATTTAACCGTCCGTTGAGCCCTACAACCCCAAATTATACCATATCCGAGTACCTCTCATGACACTCCCTTCAAATGAAATTTCTCCCAATTTAACCTGATTTTATTATTACTAGGTCCTAAAGAGCAATCTCTTGATAATTGCTTTCCCCAGAAGAATTGCCCCAATTAGCTGACAATATCATCTCTGACTTTACAGCTTTAGTGCTAGAACTAACACGCGGCTACCCAAGTATATAATAATTGTGCGGCTGTGTGAACCTTGATTACGAAACGAGGTAATTAATGAAAATACTGGCTCTTGAATTGGGGAGACTGCAACAGTATTTACATTCACACAGTGGTGGTTAATGGTTACTATAATTGCGATTGCAGTGTGACGTAGTGCAGAGTACTTGACTTTGCAGTAATGGTGAGTGAAAGCCTGCCTTCGGGGTGATGGAGGATATATACGCTTAAAATTACAGATCCGCCATAACCCGTCTTTAAACTCTTATATTTCCTGCATTTTATTAATCAAATTTATATATGTTGCTCCTACGTTGCGGTTCACTGTAACTTCAATCATTAACGGGATTTCTTAAGCTTGACAGATGCCTCTGTTTGAACTGGAGAGAATCGATTAGATATATCCTTGAACTAGAAATCGATTATAACTCTGTATTAGAATAAATCTGATATCCCCCCATCTCGGTGTTCCCTATTTCTAATACAATACCCGCTGAACTACGCCCTCAGCGTTTTCAAGCAAGGTTATATTTTATTCATCACGTTTTCTGCTCGCTTTGGAGATAGCTTTCAGTTTAATTTCAAGCCATTTGGAGGATTTGAGTACCCCTTTTACCCCCTAAATTCTGCGTAACCAGCTAAACACATTGAATTTTAGTATCCCTTACTCCACTCTGTTGCCTTGAACTCTTGAGGTAATTACCTGGTAGCCAAGTCACTCCCTAACATCTAGATAGGAGGGTTCTTATAATGCTCCGTTGCGCAATTAGTTTCTCACAAAATATAAAATTCATGTATTTTGTGACACTTCTGGAGGGCGCAGTCCGAGGGATGCATCCGGTTCAGACCCGAAGCTCGGAAGGCAAGGGTCTAAACCTATAAGGACCCGATCAGGGAAGTGTCTATAGACATCGATGAAAAAGTCATTGGGTTCCATAAACTCTCCCCACATTAATTTCTCCCACCATTGTCCCATTAATTCCTCCTACAAACCTCTCATATTATTCTCCTATCTCGTATCTCCTCTCACCTCCCTCAGCAATAGCAGGTCTGATTGCTCAGGGACAATCTCGTTAGTATAATATCCCACTTTGTTCAGCAGAGTGATCCCTCCATTGTCCTGTCCTTTCCCTGATCACTCTCGGCATTTTCGATAAGCCCCCGTGACACTCATATATATATTCCAGCATAAAATACAATAAGGCAGTCTTTTCACTTTGGAGGATGACCTATGAGAGAGAGTAATGATATGAATGTCATTTGGCTGATTCTACCTGAATAGTAAGCGGCTAGGTGTGATGAAACTATCACGGCTGACAGTAGTGGGTTGGTGCGTACAGATCCGAGCATCGGAGCAGTTTATCATTCGTTCAGGTGTCCACGTGTTCTCTGAGACCGTGCGTGTGTGTCACGTGACTGCGCGTTGTTGCCACGTGACCAACTCCTGTGTCACGTGGTACATCGCCCTGCTGATCCTATCACCAATATTAGACTTCTACTCAGCAGCGAGCGAGGTTCCTATTGGCTACTTAGTCACGTGACGGGTTTTTATTCATTTTACGGTTAAGAAAGCAATTTCATTATTTCGCATGATATAACTAAGGTGAAGTGATACCTGCTGCCACATGCGTTTTACCGAACGGTTTTTGCTGTGGCGTATGCCGTTTTCTCATTTCTGACTTCCTAAGGTCGGCACCGTATCAATCAGCTCCACTGATAAAGACGAATAAATTCCACAATTCACGTAAGCAGCTCCAGGGTTCTGTGTTACCTGGTGATTTGTGGGCACTGGGCATGGGTTGCTACAGTTTATAGTTGTGGTTAATATCAGTATTACTCTGCACGTGCTATGTGACGAAGTGTGTTATACCTTATCAGACATATTTTATATATCCATTTGTCAAATATTTGGTATATTTCTATTTGATATTTTACGGGTGTTGTTGTTTAATTTTTAAAGATATGCTTATAATGTATGTCGTATCAATTCTCGACCAAATGCGACAATTTTTTGATCAATTGGCGACCATCTGTGTCAATTGGTGACCAAATGTGTCAATTGGTGACCAAATGTGTCAATTGGTGACCAAATGTGTCAATTGTTGACCAAATGTGCCAATTGCTAACCAAATGTGTCGATTCTTGACCAATCGGGGCAATTCTTGACCAATTGAGGCAATTGTTGATCAATCAGTTAAATTGATGAACAATGGGGTCAATTGTTAAACAAAATGGGTCGATTTTGTCGGAACAATTGGGTCGATTGTCGACCAATTGGACTTAATTGTTAAATTGATCAATTGTTGAACAATTGGATCAATTGTTGAACGATTGTCAATTGTTGAACAATGGATCAATTGTTGAACGATTGTCAATTGTTGAACAATTGGGTCAATTGTTGAACAATTGGCCAATTTCAATTATCAATTGTCAATTATGGAACAATTGGGTCAATTATTAAACAATTGGAGGGTTCCTACTATGGGACATTATTTGATGGGAAGATTTATGGACTGAAATAATTCAATTATGAGCGCTGGTATAGGAGGATGCCGAGAAACTCTGAAGTAGAGATTCAGAACATTATCAATTTTGGATGGTTTTTCTCTTGAAATTTATAGATAGAGCTGAGCAATGATAGCTCAAAAAACTTCAAATTGATCGGTTCTCGTAATGATTCCACTCTAGGTTCAACTAATTTAGAGTCTAACCATGGTACTTTAGAAGGTTAGAGATCCGACACTCAAACTCACGACAATTCTGATTTTACTTAATGCATGCACGGCTCAACTTCGCTTTCTAACTATTTAAGTGTCTCTGGTGCTGTGCGGTAGGCATTTAGAACTTTCAATAGAATGTAGAACCATGCTTTAGCAGGAGTAAGAATTTCTGTATTAGGGATTTTTAAAATCTAACTACTAACAGAACCAATGAAAATCTATCTCACATTTGACATTAAGCTACTGTTCGAAATCACCATCGAGTTCGAAGTTATGTGGTTACAATGGTTGCTGGATGCTTTTCGTTATTTTCAACAAGATTCACTTAAGACTTTTCCAATGTTCTGTCAGAATAATGTCCCAGGCAACATTTCAATGTAAATACTTAAATATCAGTTCCATATCATTTAATGACACAAAATACATACCAAAACATAAAATCAATATCACGCCAATGTATCGATAGCACGCCAATATCTACCGGCAGGTTTGTCTGAGCTCCTTATAGCAAAATTGTCTATGTCCTTCGCTTGGGGCTTCTTCATACTCAAAGCTCCTCTTCTTGGAATATAAGCTCGCCTCTCCCGTAAACCCAGATTTATTTTAACAGAGCTCCAAGCTCTATATGGCATGATGAGGAGTCTACAAAGTAATGGTTTTAGTTTTATTCGTTATGGAATGTTCTTGATTCTTCACTCGAGAGTACGTGTCTTGCAGGATTAGAAGCAACAGTGCCTCGTGAGGATGCAATTTCAGAGTAAGGTTTAAGGTGCGTCACAGGAAGTGTTTCTGATCATCACATGCTTATCAGGTCCGCATCATCTATAAGTGAGGTGTCAGTTCACAGCATTAAGTGTTTCTATGAGATCAAGCAGATTTTAGCTTTCCACTCCCACTGCGCTAAATGTTCCTGATTATTCTTTAGAATTCTTTAGCTCCAGTGTTACTTCTATCTTAGAGCCTTCGGAGTCCTGCTCCAGTGTTACCTTTATCTTAGAGCCTTTAAGCGGAGTCCAGCTCCGTGAGACCAGCTCCATGGGGTAAACTGAGCTCTGTGCTTTTAGCGCCTTTAGAGGGAGACCCTAGCGACCCCTCTTAGTCTTCTAGTTGCAGTTCAGTGGGGGACCCATCTTGATAAGCAGTGGGCCTTCTCAGGGGTGTAATCCTTCCAGTGATGGGGTGATCAGCGGTCAAACATCTGCACCACGAAACCTTTTACCATGTTGTATATGCTCGATCTGAAAATGTGGCGTTGATTAGTTATTTATGAGGGGAAGTAGTAAGGAGGTGTGCCGAATAAACTCTGAATTTAAGCTTCTGTCTACTTTAATGCAGGGGATTATATTTGTCTGATAGAATGCGATTCATTTAACTCACAAAGCTTGTTGCCTAATAGTCGTCGAAAGTCTTAGACATAAAGATGTTTGGCAATTTAAAACTTAAATAAGTGAGAAAGTGGCTCATAAACAAAATCTTTGATCTTGATAATCGATCACCAAAATTATTGACGTTGTGCAACAGGCTGACTTTTGAATGAATGTCTAACACCAAATCTCAAGAAGTTTCATAACATTCATTACTTTGATGCTAACTAGAAAGTTTCATTATTTAGCATTATTCTGCGGTGTCAATACTTCAATACAATGTCGTGATTGTGTCAATGTCACGTTGGTGTAAAGGTCATGTTGGTGTAAAGGTCATGTTCATGTTGGTGTCAAGGTCATGTTGGTCATGGTGTCAAGTTCACGCTGGTGTCAATGTCACGCTAGAAGCATTACCTGATAAGAGGGTTCATCAGCCCAAACACGAGGGGATTCACCGCAGAGTTTCCAACGAATATCCAGTGGACTACTTGGTGGATCTTTTCACTGATCGAAAATCTCACTCCACTCCATCCGAGAATCCCTTAAAAATGGGTCAATTAGTGGTTCCTGACAAGTGGGCTGCACGAATCAAAATTGGAACATGCGTTAGAGAATACAGGACACACATTAGAAATGTACTGGACAAGCGTTAGAGCTTTAGAGAGACAGAAAATATAGACATGCATTAGAAGGTACAGAGTTCTTGTTAGAAAGTGCAAATTTATCCTGGCAGTTACCTATGATGAGTATTGGGAGAACTGAGACCACTGAAGCTGTGACAATGAGGAAGATGGAGATGGTAACTCTGAGCATCATCCACATCCGCTTCTGTGACTTGTGGTTCGGGGTGTGGATCATCGCACTAGCTCTACGACCCATTGCTGACACTGACGGTTTTTCTGGGGAAGAAGTGGGTTAAGTGGCTTTTCTGGGGGTTAAGTGGGTCATCACCTAGCTAATCAATTTCACGAGGGTGTGTTTGTTCTAACTTTCTTAGTTGTATAATGCAGATATTATGATGATTGATCTATTCTTGAAGATGTATCATGATCGATCTAGTTTCGTGAGGATGTCTCATGATCTTGAGTTCCTCTGGAGAACACTCAGCTCGGTGGGAATGGCCGAGAATCGAACCTTGGACCTTTCGGTCGCACGGAAGACTCGAGACCGTTACACCACTGACCGCCTAAATCAAGTATAATTCTCGTACCTTTTCTGGGTCTGGTGGAGGCCTTGTGTCCGATGGAGGAGCCCGGCTGTTCCACGGACAACTCCTTGCTGTTCACGTGGTTCTGCATGATGATGGTGCTGTTCGAGGCCAGCGTCGTACTGAGGGAAAGCAGGGGTTAGGGTCTTGCTCAGGGAGTGTGGGTAAAACCAGTCAGATAAACCAATAGTTGGCTGAGAGGTTATGAAACTCTCAGTGCAGTTTACTACTAAACGGGGGACGGATCTTCAGGGGGACCCGTGTGCACACTGGTGAGCAGGGGTATTAGTCGTTGCAATTTCAAGTATTATAAACGTTTGTGTAGACTTCGTTTGACACGCGATCTCAGTCTGACAGATAAAAGTCGTTTATTTCTTATTAAAGTTGACAGTTTGCGTGTACGTTGCTGTTTAAATGTCTAACGCAGTCTGCATTGCTTATCGTATAAGGTAGCAGCAACTTATAAAACTCCGAACTTAATTCGTAAGAAAAACTGATCAAAGCTGAATATCCATTTATAATGCAGTCAAGTCCAGGAAGGACAGATTTAAATTAAAGATTAGATAACTTATTAAGGAATTACGTAAGGTAAGATTAGGTAAGGTAAGATTAGGTAATAGGTAGGATTAGGTAGTTACCTGAATATCCTGTAGTAGCAGGATACGATGATGATGAGGGGCAGGGGGAAGGTTAGAATGAAGAAGTAGAGAAAATACCACCGATCAGCAGTCCAGCCCGGGTCAGCCTGAAATGGGGAAGGAGTTAGAGTTGGGAAACTTTAGTTGCACTGAATCCTTGTCAAATAGGTCAAATTTAACATGAAGTTGAAATTCATCAACTTTATCTATACTGACTTCTATTTGTCTATGTAATGAACTTGACTCAGAGAGCCTTTACGTGCCGGCCTAGATTAAAACTAATAGATTTTAGAAGGTCCAGGTGCAGACATTAATTTGAGATGAATTGATGAATTGACTTGAGATGAATTAATCGATTATTTTGCGTATTAGACGTAAATGAAGCAGTGAGCCTGTTCATTAATTCCCCATCTGTGTCGAATTACTTGCTTCCACTACCAGACATACGATAAGTGACAAGAGTGGGCAGTCTTGAACTATTCCGACACGACCGGCTAGCCGACCGGCCAGCCGGTCGGCTAGCCGGCCGGCCAGCCGGTCGGCTAGCCGGCCGGCCAGCCGGTGAGCCAACCGGCTAGCCGGCCGGCTAGTCAATCAGCCGGTCGGCTAGCCGCCCGGCTTGCCAGTTAGCCGGCCGGCTAGCCGGTCGGTTAGCCGGTCGGCTAGCCGGCCGGCTAGCCGGTGGGCAAACCGGCTAGCCGACCGGCCAGCCGGCTAACCCCTTTGCCTTCCTTCTCCAAACCTTCGTTTGCCTTCCTTCTCGGGCATCTGACAGTATTAAGAGCAAAATATTTGAAATCAGCGTATCCAAATTTTCAGGACTGCCTCTCAATCGGTACATTAGTGGGTTAACGTATTCAGATTCTCGCGGTATACCTACGTATCTCGCGTCATGTAATGCCTTATCAAGATAAGAACATCGCTCTCCTACTTGAGTACTTGGGATCGCATTCACTGACGTGTGTTACGTGAATATGACTGATTGCAGGGTGAAAATACCTCCATCAGAATAGTAACATCGGTCACTTACGTATCTCATGTGACACGGACTGATCAGGACTACATTGAATGCAATGCTTCATAGATCGTCTCCTACCCTGTTATTGCATGGTCACCTCGCTTCAAGACGAATACTTCCAACAGAATAGTAACATCGTTCACTTACGTATCTCATGTGACACGGACTGATCAGGACTACATTGAATGCAATGCTTCATAGATCGTCTCCTTCCCTGTTATTGCATGGTCACCTCGCTTCAAGACGGGAGGTGGTGAAGTAGGAGCAGGGGGTTGGGGTGTAGCTCGGCGTGGCGAAGGGGCTGGATCAGGTTGGGTTGGAGCGGCGGGCTCACCGGCTAGCCGACCGGCTAACTGACCGGCTAGCCGGCCGGCTAACTGGCTAGCCGACCGGCTGATTGACTAGCCGGGCGGCTAGCCGACCGGCTGATTGACTAGCCGGCCGGCTGGCCGGCCGGCTAGCCGACCGGCCAGCCGGCCGGCTAACCGGCTAGCCGGCCGGCCAGCCGGTCGTGTCGGAATAGTTCAAGACTGCCCAAGAGTGAACTTGAAGTGCATTTCTATATCTGTATATGGTTTGATTCATAGCAATGAGCTAATTCCAATAATACTTGTATATCTCCCTCTGTTGTAGAACTGAATTGAATTTCTGGTTGGTGTTCTTGCAGAAAATTACAGAGACTGAAGAATGTTAAATACGCGAAAATACGTGAAAATACGGCTGCTTTGAAATTAAAGGAAAATTTCAAAATTGAAGAGGAAAAATGCGTATCATAATTTTGCCATATTTAAAAAAAATACGTATATGAAATCCTTGCTGTCTATTGATTTTGAGGCAATTCCAGATTAAATTCCTTGATTGGCCTCGTGAAGAAACTGAAGGTAGTTTAGGAGCGTGAGGAATTTTATAGGGCACCTTAGGGAGCAAGTTAAAACGTTTAGGGCGCTTATAATTTGCTACCACATCATAGATAAATTATATTTTTTAATTAATTTAATTTCAAAGCCCCCATATTTGTGGGAAATCTGACAAATTAAGTTCGAGTGTGACTATGAAATTAACATATGCACCGTCCAGTGCTTTATCTTTCTTAATATGCGTTAAATTCAAGGAAGCTGCTCTATGCTGCAATCCAAATCCAATAACTCTGTGAAAAATTAAAGATCTGAAAAAAATCATTCACACCTAGAAATTCAAGTTATTTCAATCTTTATCGATATTAGAACAATTTTCTATCGGAATAATTAAAATGGCTTTGAAATAGCCTAGCTAAGCCAGCATTGGATGTTAAAGGTGACAAGGAATTGTCTCCAGAGGGTGAACTTACCGCAATGCCACAGTTGAAGCTCTGCTTGCTGTAGTCAAAGCGGGACCAACCCATGAGGGGAGGCACTGCAGCTGTCAGGGCCGTGCTCCAGATCAGAACCAGGATCATCTTCAGACGGTTCTTTGAGATGATGTCACGGTACTTAGCCTGCAAGGGTGGCATGGTGTCACTGGGAGGGTGCATGGTGTCACTCATGGGCCCGTGACTGGAAGATGACATGGTGTCACTAATGGGCTCGTGACTGTTCTACTTATTGATTATTAACCAAAATCGATAAATTAATGGGTTGAACTTAATCTTCCCATATCATTAAATATGTCAGTGAAGCATGTACATTGTACAGTTTATTTATTTTACATGATCACCCATTTAAATATTAACGTGAGCTCTTAGAATTGCACCCAAGTGCGAAGAATACCTTCAAGCCCTTTTAATGCTTTAATCAATCGGTGTTTAAAATTCTCATTAGGTCAGGGGCACTTATAAATATTTAAAATTTAAATGAGTCACACATAGTGTAGCCAAGAAAATATCTTCCAAATTGTTTGTTACAGTATACTGGAGATGCTAGATGCCAAAATATAAAATTCAAACAGAGAAATGTTATCCTGATACCTGGTGACATATGAGGATGTGTCTAATACCTGGTGACATATGAGGATGTACCTGGTGACATATGAGGATGTACCTGGTGACATATGAGGATGTATCTGGTACCTGGTGACATATGAGGATGTATCTGGTACCTGGTGACATATGAGGATGTATCTGGTGACATATGAGGATGTACCTGGTGACATATGAGGATGTATCTGGTACCTGGTGACATATGAGGATGTACCTGGTGACATATGAGGATGTATCTGGTGACATATGAGGATGTACCTGGTGACATATGAGGATGTATCTGGTACCTGGTGACATATGAGGATGTACCTGGTGACATATGAGGATGTATCTGGTGACATATGAGGATGTACCTGGTGACATATGAGGATGTATCTGGTGACATATGAGGATGTATCTGGTACCTGGTGACATATGAGGATGTATCTGGTACCTGGTGACATATGAGGATGTATCTGATGACATATGAGGATGTATCTGATGACATATGAGGATGTATCTGATATCTGGTGACATATGAGGATGTACCTGGTGACATATGAGGATGTATCAGATACCTGGTGACATATGAGGATGTATCTGGTGACATATGAGGATGTACCTGGTATCTGGTGACATATGAGGATGTATCTGGTGACATATGAGGATGTACCTGGTGACATATGAGGATGTATCTGATACCTGGTGACATATGAGGATGTATCTGGTACCTGGTGACATATGAGGATGTACCTGGTGACATATGAGGATGTATCAGATACCTGGTGACATATGAGGATGTATCTGGTACCTGGTGACATATGAGGATGTACCTGGTGACATATGAGGATGTACCTGGTGACATATGAGGATGTACCTGGTACCTGGTGACATATGAGGATGTATATGGCACCTGGTGACATATGAGGATTTATCTGATACCTGGTGACATATGAGGATGTACCTGGTACCTGGTGACATATGAGGATGTATCTGGTACCTGGTGACATATGAGGATGTATCTGGTACCTGGTGACATATGAGGATGTATCTGATACCTGGTGACATATGAGGATGTACCTGGTGACATATGAGGATGTATCTGATACCTGGCGACATATGAGGATGTATCTGGTACCTGGTGACATATGAGGATGTACCTGATACCTGGTGACATATGAGGATGTATTTGGTACCAGGTGACATATGAGGAAGTACCTGGTGACATATGAGGATGTACCTGGTGACATATGAGGATGTACCTGGTGACATATGAGGATGTACCTGGTGACATATGAGGATATATCTGTCCACGCTGGAGGCTGCTAAAGTCCACATGCGGGTGGTGAGGAGGAGGTTGTCCAGGAAAGCGCTGAAGTTGCAGGTCACAACGTAAAGCAGGGACTGGTCACCAAACATGTCAAATATCTGAGAGAGGGAGGTGTGAGGAATATAATGAGGGGAGGGGCTGAGATTCAGATAAGGGGTTCAGATATAGAGATGGCAAAATCATGAAAGGTGATTATGTGCATGTGGTGCAGTTTTCAACACCATAACGTGAATGGCGCATAATTGTTTTTTAAGTCATGGATGGGGACCTTGACTCAACTCACCCAGGCCTGGTTGATCATTGAGGCGAAGGTGACTGACATGGTCCAAAATCCCACGCAGAGGTCCGCAAAAGCCAAGTTCCTAATGAACTTGTTGCTTCTAGTGTGGAGGTTCTTGTCTTTAAACAGCGCCAACAGAATCATTGTGTTTCCTGGGAGAAAATTTTTAATTGATATTTGTCAATTCACAAGTCATCATTCATTTTGCGAGGAAATTACTTATCAGATAGATGTGACCATTTCATCATACATGAATACGTAAGATTATAGAATCAATAGAATCGGAGCATTAGCTGCCCTCTGATCCCTGGACTTACCAACCACTGAAAGTAAGCAGAAAATGCACATGATAGTCGCCAGTGCTTGCGTCCACCAATCCAACGCCATGCTAAGAAGATAACAATGTGAAATTATAGCAAAAAGCGACAAAAATCTTAGGGCAATAAGAACTAAGGTGCACCCGAATAATCCCAGCGATTAGTAAAAATAGGTCTAACACTTTACAGGTTTATGCTTGGGACTCATCTGCTGTTCAAGTTCAACCGGATTGAGATGGAAATGATTTCAACCCATCCCGTCGTCCAATTAATTTGTACTTTTCGGTCATTTTCCCTCCTCCGTCAATAACCAGTGTGAAATAAACCGCAGAATCGAACATTAACCATTGTACTACGACATTCCCACGGGCCTTCGAAATCTTGATTAATTATTTTCATGGTCACAGATGTACCATGGTAATTGGTATAGTCGTACGTTGCTTTTTTATCATTTTAGCTAACTCATTGAGCTGGATGTCAACTATTCTCACTTTGAAAATATTACCGATTAAACTTGGAGGTTCAGGGCTCAGGTCTGCAGAGTGAGATAAATGATTTTTTCATAATATCTACATCGGGAGTGGGATTATTTTTGAGTGGTTTCGAGCAAATATTGTAAATTTGTCTTCCAAGATATTTCCTTGTGTTTGAAAATACGTTCTTCTGAACCCGTAATAAGGTCGAAACATAGTTCAGTTAAATAATTCGAAAAGTAGAGAAGGTGATATAAATTTTGGTATCGATTGAAATAATTTTGTCAGTTAGTTCATTGGAATTAAATTGCTCGAAAAATGCGCGCTGCTCTTTCGGTCCGAAGGTGAAACTGATCTAAACTCGGTGGCAACTGGCAAATGAATTAACACTTAAGTTGGAAATTTGTGTCTTCTAATTCTATCGCCAAATTTCAAAAAAGCAAAAATGAATAATAATCCGGCATAGAACGGTCCAGTACATCATCTGATGATATTTAAGACTTGGAACGTTATCAGACGGTCTTGAACTTGAAGTTGAAGTGAATGGTCAATTCTCTTTGTTTTGGTGATACTGATAAAAAACGCACATATTTTCAATTTAAATTTCAATTCAAATGTTTTTTCATATGCAATTTGCCATATGATTTTAATGTTTTACATTTTATGCTCATATGTTGGTAATATCGCGGTTTGTAATTTTTACTCGTTTCTTAAACCCTTCATATTATGATTGTTCGCTTCTGCGTACTCATAGCTAGAGCTTTCTTGATTCTTCCTCGTGTCAAAGATATATCATTTTCAATTTTCATCTACGAAATTGTTGCTTTATTTGTAGTCAATGTCATTCTTCTAAAGTTCTAACTCTTCCGCGGGGTCGTCCGTAACATTAAATAAGGGGCCATCCATAAACTCATAAAGAACGTCCGCAAAATTTCGGAAATTTTAGACCCCTCCCCCCCCCTTGTCCGCAAACATCCACATTTCTGAAACTCCTCCCTCCCCCAGGATATCCGCATTTTTCTTTAAAATCATTATATTATATTCTGGGCACAAAATTTAACGATTTTGTAGTGAAATAACCGTCAAATCGACCAAAATTTCCATAAACTGTGGACGTCCGCATTTGGCCATAGTCCAAACACCCCCTTATACACCCTATGTCCGTAAACAGCAGCGTAACGCTGTTACAGCAGCGTAACGCTGTTACAGCAGCGTAACGCTGTTACAGCAGCGTAACGCTGTTACAGCAACGTAACGCTGTTACAGCAGCGTAACGCTGTTACAGCAACGTAACGCTGTTACAGCAGCGTAACGCTGTTACAGCAGCGTAACGCTGTTACAGCAACGTAACGCTGTTACAGCAACGTAACGCTGTTACAGCAACGTAACGCTGTTACAGCAGCGTAACGCTGTGACAGCAGCGTAACGCTGTTACAGCAGCGTAACGCTGTTACAGCAGCGTAACGCTGTTACAGCAGCGTAACGCTGTTACAGCAGCGTAACGCTGTTACAGCAGCGTAACGCTGTTACAGCAGCGTAACGCTGTTACAGCAGCGTAACGCTGTTACAGCAGCGTAACGCTGTTACAGCAGCGTAACGCTGTTACAGCAACGTAACGCTGTTACAGCAGCGTAACGCTGTTACAGCAACGTAACGCTGTTACAGCAGCGTAACGCTGTTACAGCAGCGTAACGCTGTTACAGCAACGTAACGCTGTTACAGCAACGTAACGCTGTTACAGCAACGTAACGCTGTTACAGCAACGTAACGCTGTTACAGCAGCGTAACGCTGTGACAGCAGCGTAACGCTGTTACAGCAGCGTAACGCTGTTACAGCAGCGTAACGCTGTTACAGCAGCGTAACGCTGTTACAGCAGCGTAACGCTGTTACAGCAGCGTAACGCTGTTACAGCAACGTAACGCTGTTACAGCAACGTAACGCTGTTACAGCAGCGTAACGTTGTTACAGCAGCGTAACGTGGTTACAGCAGCGTAACGTTGTTACAGCAGCGTAACGCTGTTACAGCAGCGTAACGCTGTTACAGCAACGTAACGCTGTTACAGCAACGTAACGCTGTTACAGCAGCGTAACGCTGTTACAGCAGCGTAACGCTGTTACAGCAGCGTAACGCTGTTACAGCAACGTAACGCTGTTACAGCAGCGTAACGCTGTAACAGCAGCGTAACGCTGTTACAGCAGCGTAACGCTGTTACAGCAGCGTAACGCTGTTACAGCAGCGTAACGCTGTTACAGCAGCGTAACGCTGTTACAGCAGCGTAACGCTGTTACAGCAGCGTAACGCTGTTACAGCAGCGTAACGCTGTTACAGCAGCGCGTAACGCTGTTACAGCAGCGTAACGCTGTTACAGCAGCGTAACGCTGTTACAGCAGCGTAACGCTGTTACAGCAGCGTAACGCTGTTTGCTGTTACAGCAGCGTAACGCTGTTACAGCAGCTTAACGCTGTTACAGCAGCGTAACGCTGTTACAGCAGCGTAACGCTGTTACAGCGCAGCAGCGTAACGCGAACGCTGTTACAGCAGCGTAACGCTGTTTCAGCAGCGTAACGCTGTTACAGCAGCGTAACGCTGTTACAGCAGCGTAACGCTGTTACAGCAGCAGCGTAACGCTGTTACAGCAGCGTAACGCTGTTACAGCAGCGTAACGCTGTTACAGCAGCGTAACGCTGTTACAGCAGCGTAACGCTGTTACAGCAGCGTAACGCTGTTACAGCAGCGTAACGCTGTTACAGCAGCGTAACGCTGTTACAGCAGCGTAACGCTGTTACAGCAGCGTAACGCTGTTACAGCAGCGTAACGCTGTTGGCAGCAGCGTAACGCTGTTACAGCAGCGTAACGCTGTTACAGCAGCGTAACGCTGTTACAGCAGCGTAACGCTGTTACAGCACTAGCAGCGTAACGCTGTTACAGCAGCGTAACGCTGTTACAGCAGCGTAACGCTTTTACAGCAGCGTAACGCTGTTACAGCAGCGTAACGCTGTTACAGCAGCGTAACGCTGTTACAGCAGCGTAACGCTGTTACAGCAGCGTAACGCTGTTACAGCAGCGTAACGCTGTTACAGCAGCGTAACGCTGTTACAGCAGCGTAACGCTGTTACAGCAGCGTAACGCTGTTACAGCAGCGTAACGCTGTTACAGCAGCGTAACGCTGTTACAGCAGCGTAACGCTGTTACAGCAGCGTAACGCTGCTACAGCAGCGTAACGCTGTTACAGCAGCGTAACGCTGTTACAGCAGCGTAACGCTGTTACAGCAGCGTAACGCTGTTACAGCAGCGTAACGCTGTTACAGCAGCGTAACGCTGTTACAGCAGCGTAACGCTGTTACAGCAGCGTAACGCTGTTACAGCAGCGTAACGCTGTTACAGCAGCGTAACGCTGTTACAGCAGCTTAACGCTGTTACAGCAGCGTAACGCTGTTACAGCAGCGTAACGCTGTTACAGCAGCGTAACGCTGTTACAGCAGCGTAACGCTGTTACAGCAGCGTAACGCTGTTACAGCAGCGTAACGCTGTTACAGCAGCGTAACGTTGTTACAGCAGCGTAACGTTGCTACAGCAGCGTAACGTTGTTACAGCAGCGTAACGTTGTTACAGCAGCGTAACGCTGTTACAGCAGCGTAACGCTGTTACAGCAGCGTAACGCTGTTACAGCAGCGTAACGCTGTTACAGCAGCGTAACGCTGTTACAGCAACGTAACGCTGTTACAGCAACGTAACGCTGTTACAGCAGCGTAACGCTGTTACAGCAGCGTAACGCTGTTACAGCAGCGTAACGCTGTTACAGCAACGTAACGCTGTTACAGCAACGTAACGCTGTTACAGCAACGTAACGCTGTTACAGCAACGTAACGCTGTTACAGCAACGTAACGCTGTTACAGCAACGTAACGCTGTTACAGCAGCGTAACGCTGTTACAGCAGCGTAACGCTGTTACAGCAGCGTAACGATGTCCGGTCCGACATTTCTCCCATCCTTAGTGCGCGACACTTTGTCTGGCGTTGACAGACCCTCTCGAGAATCAGCGCCGCGGCGTCAGCGGGTCATACATCGTACGACAAGCGACACTCGGAAGTTTGGAAATTATAGGGCCAGGGTCGTGTTCCACTTCCCCGCGAGAAAATGGCGCACGGCGGAGGGACGAGGGCAAGGTAAATTTAAAATTCCTGCCCTCGACACATCGATGAAATTGTGACGTCCAAATGCGGCGCAGCAACGTTGTTGATGTTGACCAATTGGTCAACAATTGATGATGATCCAATTGGTCAACAATTGATCCAATTGGACAGCAATTGATCCAATTGGACAGCAATTGATCCAATTGGACAGCAATTGATCCAATCGGACAGCAATTGATCCAATCGAACAGCAATTGATCCAATCGAACAGCAATTGATCCAATCGGACAGCAATTGATCCAATTGAACATCAATTGGTCAAATTGGACAACAATTGATCCAATTGGACAGCAATTGATCCAATTGGACAGCAATTGATCCAATTGGACAGCAATTGATCCAATTGGACAGCAATTGATCCAATTGGACAACAATTGATCCAATTGGACAGCAATTGAAAAATGATCCAATTGGACAGCAATTGAAAAATGATCCAATTGGACAGCAATTGATCCAATTGGACAGCAATTGATCCAATTGAACGGCAATTGATCCAATTGGACAGCAATTGATCCAATTGGACAGCAATTGATCCAATTGGACAGCAATTGATCCAATTGGACAGCAATTGATCCAATTGGACAGCAATTGACCCAATTGGACAGTTATTGACCCAATTGCTTACTAATCAACCCTATCATGGTCAACAATAGACCCAATTGGTCAACAATTGTCCTAATTGGTCAACAATTGATCCCATTGGTTGAAAATTGATCCCATTGGTTGACAATTGACCCAATTGCTCGACAATCGATCCAATTGCTCGACAATTGACCCGATTGGTCAACAATTGGCCCAAGTGGTCAACAATTAGCCCAATTGGTCAACAATTGACCCAAATGATCAACAATTGATCCAATTGGTCAACAATTGACCCAAATGATCAACAATTGATCCAATTGTTCAACAATTGACCCAATTGTTCAACAATTGACCCAATTGTTCAACAATTGACCCAATTTTTCAACAATTTACCCATTTGTTCAACAATTGACCCAATTGTTCAATAATTGACCCAATTGTTCCATAATTGACCCAATTGTTCAATAATTGACCCAATTTTTCAACAATTGACCCAATTGTTCAACAATTGACCCAATCGTTCAACAATTGATCCAATTGTTCAACAATTGACCCAATCGTTCAACAATTGATCCAATTGTTCAACAATTGATCCAATTTTTAACAATTGATCCAATTGGTCGACAATCGACCCAATTGTTCAACAATCGACCCATTTTGTTTAACAATTGACCCCATTGTTCATCAATTTAACTGATTGTTCAACAATTGCCTCGATTGGTCAAGAATTGCCTCGATTGGTCAAGAATTGCCCCGATTGGTCAAGAATCGACACATTTGGTTAGCAATTGGCACATTTGGTCAACAATTGACACATTTGGTCACCAATTGACACATTTGGTCACCAATTGACACAGATGGTCGCCAATTGATCAAAAATTGTCGCATTTGGTCGAGAATTGATACGACATACATTATAGCATATCTTTAAGGAAATTAAACAACAACTTGCCACGTAAAATATCAAATGGAAATATACCAAATATTTGACAAATGGATATAAAATATGTCTGATAAGGTATAACACACTTCGTCACAAAACACGTGGAGAGTAATACTGATATTAACCACGACTATAAACTGTAGCAACCCATGCCCACAAATCACCAGGTAACACAGAACCCTGGAGCTGCTTACGTGAATTATGGAATTTATTCGTCTTTATCAGTGGAGCTGATTGATACGGTGCCGACCTTAGGAAGTCAGAAATGAGAAAACGGCATACGCCACAGCAAAAACCGTTCGGTAAAACGCATGTGGCAGCAGGTATCACTTCACCTTAGTTATATCATGCGAAATAATGAAATTGCTTTCTTAACCGTAAAATGAATAAAAACCCGTCACGTGACAGAGTAGCCAATAGGAACCTCGCTCACTGCTGAGTAGAAGTCTAATATTGGTGATAGGATCAGCAGCGCGATGTACCACGTGACGCAGCAGCTGGTCACGTGGCAACAACGCGCAGTCACGTGACACACCCGCACGGTCTCAGAGAACACGTGGACACCTGAACGAATGATAAACTGCTCCGATGCTCGGATCTGTACGCACCAACCCACTACTGTCAGCCGTGATAGTTTCATCACGCCTAGCCGCTTACTATTCAGGTAGAATCAGCCAAATGACATTCATATCATTACTCTCTCTCTCATAGGTCATCCTCCAAAGTGAAAAGACTGCCTTATTGTATTTTATGCTGGAATATATATGAGTGTCACAGGGGGCTTATCGAAAATGCCGAAGTGATCAGGAAAGGACAGACAATGGAGGATACCGCTGAACAAAGGGATATTAACGAGATTGTCCCTGAGCAATCAGACCTGCATTGCTGCAAGGGGAGAGAGGAGATACGAGATAGGAGAATAATATATGAGAGGTTTGTAGGAGGAATTAATGGGACAATGGCGAGGAAAATTAATGTGGGGAGAGTTTATGGAACCCAATGACTTTTTCATCGATGTCTATAGACACTTCCCTGATCGGGTCCATATAGGTTTAGACCCTTGCCTTTCGAGCTATCTGAACTGGACTGCATCCTCGGACTGCGCTCTTCACAAAAATATGATTTTATATTTTGTGAGAAACTAATTGCGCAACGGAGCATTATAAAGAACCCTGCTAAACAACAAATTGAAAAATCGGTCATTTATCACATTTTACATTGATCCAAGTTTTCTATCATTTAGATTCACACTACAGTAGAATTACATATTTTGGTTGTGTTTGTTTGCAGTGGTCAAGTGTTCCCACTTCCTATCCCAAAAAGTATGATAGGATAAAGACAGAGGCAGTTGCAACGCAGCAAGTGCTGCTATGTAACAGGGTTTGAGACAAAACACTAAACTACTGCTCAAAAACCATCATTTGAGCCCATTTGACTCTTCACTTTTGTCCCAATTGTCCCAAATGTCCCATTTGTCCCAATTGTCCTATTTGTCCCAGTTCGCATTCACTTTTTTGAGTCCCATTTGTTCCATTTTCTCTGTCCCAATTGTCCCATTTGTCCCAATTGTCCCAGTCCAAATTCACTTTTTTAAGTTCCATTTGTTCCATTTTCTCTGTCCCATTTGTCCCAATTGTCCAAATGTCAATGTCCCTCCCAATCCACTTTTTCTTGAGTTTTGGGACAATTGGGACTGGTAACTACCCACTGGATAAAGACATTGATGAACTTAATTTCCTTGATGAACTTGGAGCTTCTGAAACTAACACACTACATCTTGTGGTTTGGGGGCGTTGGGCGCCCGTCAAATGCATTCAACCCCACAACACGGTCCATAAGTCTGTGTGCCACAGTGTTAGTTTTCAGTACACCATATCATTTTTGGTGTCTCATGCTTTATTTGGATCTGCCTAGCTCTCTGATGAAGGCATTTCTTTATGGATCCCGTCAAAGACTATGGTTGGAGTTGTTGAAGAGTTCTGTGGCTTGACTACAAAGATGACTGTATTTGTTCTACAAAGAAGATTGTTTTAACCTTGCGAGCAAGGGTGAAGTCGCCCAGAATGGAGTCCCATTGTTTCTCTGGTTCATTCTCGTCTCTTGAGGTCGCAGCCTGATTTATGTTTACAAGTAAACACAGTCAACTTGATCTTTTGATCTTGTTAGGACCAGATAGAACTTTATCTTCCTACACTGGATAAAAGACATTGATGAACTTAATTTCCTTGATGAACTTGGAGCTTCTGGGGAAACTAACACACTACATCTTGTGGTTGGGGCGTTGGGCGCCCGTCAAATGCATTCAACCCCACAACACGGTCGCAAGTCCGTGTGCCACAGTGTTAGTTTTCAGTACACCATATCATTTTTGGTGTCTCATGCTTTATTTGGATCTGCCTAGCTCTCTGATGAAGGCATTTCTTTATGGATCCCGTCAAAGACTATGGTTGGAGAGTTCTGTGGCTTGACTACAAAGATGACTGTATTTGTTCTACAAAGAAGATTGTTCATTATCATAGAGCAGAATGCCAGCTACCAGGATAAATATTGTTCTTAGCCAAAGTTATGAATTTATCAAATTGTGGTTTTGCCTGTAATAAAGTGCATGATTTGCCAAAAAAATCATCTTTAAAATCTATCTCCTCCTACAGTTTTTGAGGAAAACTCTTGAAACTTTGAAGTTATGTTCTAGGGCATAAGACAAAACTTTTGAAAGGTCAGATTTTTAATATAGGCTTCAGAAGTAAAAATATGAATTTGGCTCCTGTCCAAAAATGGTCAAAAATGACGATATACAAATAAATTTAAAAAAACATTTTGATTTGACATCAACAATCATTTCACAAACAGTCAAACACACACACAAACACTCATTTCACAATGACTTATCTTTTATCTATGTTAAGTTCTTGAAAAAGAGATATTTCTATTTTGAAACTGTCAGTAGAATAGTGGTTCATAGTGTGTGGGCTTGATTTCATTATTAAAGGGATTCACAAGATAAGGCCAAACTTGACCTCATATGACAGTTTCAGCTTTAACATTTAATCCATTTATTTTGTAACCAATGACAGACGTGCAGCTATGATGAATCCCCCCTAGTCCTCAAAAATATCAATTTAAATTCGACATGCAAAAAGCGCCAAAAATGAAGTAGTGTACTATTTAAAGCATGTTTGGGTTATTTATTTAAAGGGCCAAGGCGAGGAATTTTTGTGAAGCTTATTTTTATTGTATTCCAAATTGATGATAAAAAATAAATTTCTTTTCCTTAAAAATTTCTTTTCCTTCAATTTGAAAAAAAAATTGAATTTGTTCTGAGGAAGCACGCCGCCAACTTGATGTTCCCCTAACCAGTTTTTGTTTTTGCGCCGCGCTTTGCTGCACGTGCGCCCTCCGTCGCGTGCGCGTAACCTGTAAACAGGATGTAACCTGTAAACAGGATGTAAACAGGATCAGGAGCCTTCATTATCTATGACAATGACTTGCTCTAACCAGATCCCTAGTTTTACCCAGTACCCTCCGCCGCGCGCCATTTTTTCCCGAGTGTTGCGCGCGGCGCTAGCGATGGGTGAAATCCATCTACCCTGGTTATGGGAAGGTGCAAGTACGCACCGCTGCACTGTTACAGCATAGCAGAGTAACATTGTTACAGCAACGTAACGCTGTTACAGCAACGTAACGTTGTTGCTAAACACGTATATCCCTGTGTGGCTCGCCCGTAGGGAAGCGCGCGGCGCGTACACACACCTATGCGGGCTTAGGAAGTAACGTTGCTACAGCAACGTAACGCTGTTACAGCAGCGTAACGCTGTTACAGAATACAGCAGCGTAACGCTGTTACAGAATACAGCAGCGTAACGCTGTTACAGCAGCGTAACGCTGTTACAGCAGCGTAACGCTGTTACAGCAGCATAACGCTGTTACAGCAACGTAACGCTGTTACAGCAGCGTAACGCTGTTACAGCAGCGTAACGCTGTTACAGCAGCGTAACGCTGTTACAGCAGCGTAACGCTGTTACAGCAGCGTAACGCTGTTACAGCAGCGTAACGCTGTTACAGCAGCGTTACGCTGTTACAGCAGCGTTACGCTGTTACAGCAGCGTTACGCTGTTACAGCAGCGTTACGCTGTTACAGCAGCGTTACGCTGTTACAAACAGCGTTACGCTGTTACAGCAGCGTTACGCTGTTACAAACAGCGTTACGCTGTTACAGCAGCGTTACGCAGCGTAACGTTACAGCAGCTGTAACGCACGTTACGCTGCAGGCAACAACGTAACGCTGCGTAGCAACGTAACGCTGTTACAGCAACGTAACGCTGTTACAGCAGCGTAACGCTGTTGCAACAGCGTAACGCTGTTACAGCAACGTAACGCTGTTTACGCAGCAACGTAACGCTGTTGCAGCAGCGTAACGCTGTTGCAGCAACGTAACGCTGTTACAGCAGCATAACGCTGTTACAGCAGCGTAACGCTGTTACAGCAGCGTAACGCTGCGTACAACGCTGTTACAGCAGCAAGCGTGACTGTTACAGCAGCGTAACGCTGTTACAGCAGCGTAACGCTGTTACAGCAGCGTAACGCTGTTGCAGCAGCGTAACGCTGTTACAGCAGCGTAACGCTGTTGCAGCAGCGTAACGCTGTTACAACAGCGTAACGCTGTTACAGCAGCGTAACGCTGTTACAGCAGCGTTACGTTGTTACAGCAGCATAACGCTGTTACAGCAGCGTAACGCTGTTACAGCAGCTTAACGCTGTTACAGCAGCGTAACGCTGTTACAGCAGCGTAACGCTGTTACAGCAGCGTAACGCTGTTACAGCAGCGTAACGCTGTTACAGCAATAACGCTGTTACAGCAGCGTAACGCTGTTGGCAACGTAACAGCAGCAGCGTAACGCTGTTACAGCAGCGTAACGCTGTTACAGCAGCGTAACGCTGTTACAGCAGCGTAACGCTGTTACAGCAGCGTAACGCTGTTACAGCAGCGTAACGCTGTTACAGCAGCGTAACGCTGTTACAGCAGCGTAACGCTGTTACAGCAGCGTAACGCTGTTACAGCAGCGTAACGCTGTTACAGCAGCGTAACGCTGTTACAGCAGCGTAACGCTGTTACAGCAGCGTAACGCTGTTACAGCAGCACAGCAGCGTAACGCTGTTACAGCAGCGTAACGCTGTTACAGCAGCGTAACGCTGTTACAGCAGCGTAACGCTGTTACAGCAGCGTAACGCTGTTACAGCAGCGTAACGCTGTTACAGCAGCGTAACGCTGTTACAGCAGCGTAACGCTGTTACAGCAGCGTAACGCTGTTACAGCAGCGTAACGCTGTTACAGCAGCGTAACGCTGTTACAGCAGCGTAACGCTGTTACAGCAGCGTAACGCTGTTACAGCAGCAGCAGCAGCGTAACGCTGTTACAGCAGCGTAACGCTGTTACAGCAGCGTAACGCTGTTACAGCAGCGTAACGCTGTTACAGCAGCGTAACGCTGTTACAGCAGCGTAACGCTGTTACAGCAGCGTAACGCTGTTACAGCAGCGTAACGCTGTTACAGCAGCGTAACGCTGTTACAGCAGCGTAACGCTGTTACAGCAGCGTAACGCTGTTACAGCAGCGTAGCACTGTTACAGCAGCGTAACGCTGTTACAGCAGCGTAACGCTGTTACAGCAGCGTAACGCTGTTACAGCAGCGTGTTACAGCACCGTTACAGCAGCGTAACGCTGTTACAGCAGCGTAACGCTGTTACAGCAACGCTGTTACACAGCAGCGTAACGCTGTTACAGCAGCTGTTACAGCAGCGTAACGCTGTTACAGCAGCGTAACGCTGTTACAGCAGCGTAACGCTGTTACAGCAGCGTAACGCTGTTACAGCAGCGTAACGCTGTTACAGCAGCGCGCTGTTACAGCGCGCTGTTACAGCAACGTAACGCTGTTACAGCAACGTAACGCTGTTACAGCAACGTAACGCTGTTACAGCAACGTAACGCTGTTACAGCAACGTAACGCTGTTACAGCAACGTAACGCTGTTACAGCAACGTAACGCTGTTACAGCAACGTAACGCTGTTACAGCAGCGTAACACCTGTGTCCGAGAAGGATACGTTATTTGTCTTTTGAAAAAGAACTTATCCTTCAAAAATAAGTTATTAAAAAAACTTATCCTTTCACCTTTTGTGACACACGTGTCCCAAATGGATAATTTAGTTCTATTTCTAAAAAAAGGGACGATTCCTTAACCTTCTGGATCACCCTACGGATACCGAAATCGTCAGACAAGAAAATTGAAAATAACAGTGTGATAAAGTTAAAAATATTTTTTCAATCATATTTCATATTTACAAAAAGTAAAGCGATAAATCATTTAAATCATAACCTATTTAAACCATAAATAAATCATTGATATTTCATTTCCAATGTTCGATCCGAAATGACCAAATTTTGCTTTAAAATTTATATTAGGAGGAGGGTTTCGTCAATGCTGACGTCAGCTAGGGGGAGGATGTCAGCCAATGATGACAGATGCTGACAGAAGGTGGGGAAGAGGGGTCAAAAATTACCATGCATAGGCTTGAGAAAGATCTTTTACCCTTAGCACAGTGGGAATGGCCGGGAATCGAACTCGGGATCTTTCGATTCCAGGCCACGACTCGATACCACTACACCATTGACCCATTAACAAGACAATGAACTCTCTGACCAGTCTAATCTCGGGAGGCCAATGAAATAAGTTGCAATTAGCCGTAGAGCAGGGAGGGGGACTGGCTATTCCCCTCACCACACTTTATTTAATTCAAACAATGTGGCAGACATTGTCTGACATTATGACATAACATGATGGAAATTCTGAAAAGCTCGGAGTCCAGAGTAATTGGCTGATCCCCAAATTCAAGTAACTTGAGAGGCTTGCAGCTGCAGCCGGCCTGCTTCCAAGGCTCCCGGCATGAAAACGTCTGAGGCGTGCGCATAGCCCTGACTTATCCTCTTCACTCTCTTCCTTATGGACAACTCTCTTTCCAACTTCTCGTAGTCTTTGGTTACTTTGAGTGTCTTGATGACCATCAGGTCGAAGATCAGGCAGAATGCCTGGACTGGCAGCAACATGAATGCCAGACATCTGATGTACGTGAGTTTGATTCGCATGAAGTCCAGGAAGGATTTAGTGCACGGAGGCAAGGGTTTCCGGCTCACTTGGTGGTAGGAACTCGCAAAACACGACCTGACTTTGTGCGATGAGTTGCTTGCGAAGGAGCAGCAGGACAGAACAGTGTGAATGTGATCGACTTGTTGCTGATAAGTCGTGTTGACCCTGATACTGAGCGATCCTCCGAGCGATCTGATCCGCTTCGTCACTCAGCCCTGCTCCACGAAGCACAGATCTGTTGAATTCTGAGAGCGAGTGTTTTATGTTGTTCTCAATGGCCGGCTCCTTGATTATTGTCAGCGATCCTAAGCAAGCCTCCAGGGTGATAGCCACGAGAGCAGATACCGCGTAGAGCTTGAGACCGTTCTCCTGCACTCGGTAACACCCGTGGATACCCAGACAGCCCTGAGAGGGTTGGTGTGAGTACCAGTTACTGCCAGCTCTATTATAGTACCAGCTGTATAAGTACCAGTCAGTGTATTATCATTGACAAATCAGTGTCATCATCGACTTATTGAAAGTAAGATAGAATAAGGAAGTAACGAAATCTAGGAGCAAATCTGGGGGTTTGTCATTGGTAGCCCCCCTCCATCTAATATAACAACATCTCACCATAAGGAGAACCACAATGGCCGTGATGATCAGAGTCGTGTAGATCATGGTCACCTGAAAAAGATTATGATCTAAGAAGATATATTACTTTTGAGATGGATTTTCTGAGAGGGTGGATTTCTTTACGAGACATATTTATGGGGGACAATCATTCTAGGGGCCGAAATTTTGGGGGTTCAAAAATATAGGGTTTTCAATATAACTCATGTTAACGTTTGTAAAAGCTAACATAGTTCTTTCAACATAGCTAACATAGTTCTTTGTGTGTAATAAAGCCTGGTGCCCTTTTGACCTCTGTGATGGCCCCGAGCGGGAGGGGGTGCAGGACGAGGGAGCCCCCGACCCCCAGCACTATGAGTCCCAGCGTCAGATTCACTACGTTGAAGTAATGGAAGAGGAGCCGTAGGGTGTCAGCCACCTTGATCCGCTTCTCAGCTGGAACCTGCACCATTCTCACCTAGAAAACGACCGGTTAAACAAACCGAAAATGAAACAACGGTCAACCGGGCGAACCAAAAGGGAAACTGTAACCGGATTTATTGATAAATGGCAACCGGATTTTTGCTCATTTCTCACCTTCTTCCTGCGCGTTATGCCAGCCAGTCTTACACCCCGGGATTCTGCTAACTGCTGTTCAACTCTCGTACAGTCTGTACAATCTGTACACAGTCTCTCCCCCAGATCCTGCTCCTGTACAGCTCTTGGTCTACGCTAGTGTAGAGACACTCAGGCGTCTCCCTGAGACTCCTACTTCGAGTCCTCAGTAGAGGCGATCATTGAGGGTAAATAACACCCAGGTTAGGAATATGGAAATCTTTACCGATTGAAAAACAATTACAAATTACGAATAAACTGCGAGCAAACAAAGACTAAAGAAAGATTGTCCTAACCAGGCTACTGCAAGTCAATGATCGTTTTAAGATGCTACAGCGTTCCTAGCAGCAAATTGAAGCTACTTTTTAAAATAAACCCATCTTTGATCTAAAAATCAATGGGAATACGCAGTTTACAAGAAAACGCTGTTAACAAGAAAATGAGTAAACAGAAATGAGTAAATAACTGGTGCATTTCGCTGTCTGCTAATATAGAATATTATAAACTTTAACATTATTTAGTACATGGGCTGTTGTTACTTGTATAAAGAATTAAGGTATTAAAGGCCACTAATTAATAATTAATAGATATATGGTACCTTTATGTAGGCATTGTGTTCATTCCTCTAAAAATTGCCCTGAATTACTCAAACCTCTCCGTACCAATTACCAAATCACGTGGATTGCGGAGAATGCAATTCCTTGCGCTACAATGATACATACAATATCTAAAGAACCACTCATACGCATAAAAATGCACATATTAAAAAGAATACCCATGTATTAGGCAGGATAAAGAAGGAAGCCGCGTTCCATGGTGAATTTAAAAATACTACGTTTCGAAGTTTAACAGCAGACTTGAAATTAGGCAGAAAGTCGGGTGGATCGCACAGAAGAACAGGTTTTATACGAGCCATGAGCGCGGACCTGGCCTCTTACCATGACGTCACCATCAGGGGTTAGAATGGGGCGTTACTGACGTATCATGAAAACATTTGGTACGGCCGGTATACGCCTCGGCTGATGACTAACTTAAGGTACCAATCGTTTAGCTACATGGATATAAAGCCAAGGTATAACGTCAAAGGCAGACTCATGCACCTGATGTAGAACCGGCGGTTGTAGTTTAGAGGACCTGGTAAAATCACCGTTCTCAACGGTCACAGTGCCGTCATTGTCCGGTAAGTATCCTTCGTACACGACTTTTATCCCGGAATATACCATCCAGCATTATAATTTAACATAAGAAATGAGGGGGAAGAGAGGAACATAAAATGCTGGAAAAGTGGAGTGGGGAATTTTTCAATTCCAGAGAAAATATAACAAAGAACGAGAATAATTAACTTTTCAGAATGTTTCGTTTTCTGCAGATGGTTGAAATAGGAATCGCAAAATATAACTTTTTAGCAATTCCGAGGCGACCAGACGTTTCCATTCAGCCAGACGTTTCTATTCGGCCCCAGAACAAGTTTAAACGCTTGAGGAAATCTCTTTTAGTTTTTTTACATATGACAAAAAGCTCAAATATAGCAATTATTTCAATCAATCGTTAACAGACGTCGTTTGTGCTAATATTTTGGAAGTTTTTCAGTGTATAAAAATGTAAGAAAACTATTCGGCAAGTACAATGTTACAAGTAACAAAAGAAAGATGAGATTTTTTTGAGAGAACAAAATTGAATATTGAGTAAAGTACAGTCTCAAAATGCATTGCAGCACACATTCTATTCATGCCTAAATCTTAGTAAGAATGTTATGAGAATACATCCATCTGCAACAAAGTTTTCTTGATAAAAAAATGAATATTTTCATAAGAATTTTTACATCTATGAATTTTCAATACCTTATCTCACGCCCACGGTTTTATTTAAAAACATGTCAACGACTTTAAAATATGATGAAACACATCATCAGAGTATAACTATTCGGTTATTCGGTAAAATGTTCACAAGAGCGCCAACACTCACACGGATATTTTAAACAAAATCAGGAAACGCGCAAGTGAAATACCTCCCACAACATAGTGTCACAAAAACCACGTGACCATGTATCAGTCTAAAACATATACGGACAAATGTTAGACGGCACAGAGTAAATATACAAATATGAATCACATTTAAACTCGGCCTGTCAGCAGCTATTCAGAGTTTTTACCAGGAGCGAACTCGGACAACAAGCGACAACATTGTTACCATATTTCCAACTTATTACCAACCCTGTATATTTCCACCCCTGGATAATGATACGAAGTTATATAACGACTCATAAGGAGTGAGAACTGTAAATTGACGCCACCGAAATTGGCAAGTATTTTTAGCTGTAATACGGCGGTGCGTGCTCGAGAAAGGAGTATTGTAAACCGCTTCAACTGTAAACCGCTTCAAACAAATGACAGTAAAGAGTGGTGTGCATCTAAGATTCTTTATTCGTATGTATGATAACAGTATGTGTTTATGTGCATATTTAATGATCATAATATATGAACTGCAACTTATGAACTGTATCACTCGCTTACAGGGAGAGCCGAAGGAGAGGCACTAAACAGACGTCATGAGGGCTGAATGCGTGATCGAATACAGTAAGCGATTTCTCGTGACGTCATTATCAGGGGTTTAAGTGGTGAATTGTGTGACGTGTTGTTCAGCCTATTTTCTCCATGCAGCCTCGGTTTCTATAAGCTACTTGTCACACATTATTATGATTCTCAGAATAGCAACATGATGAAACATTTAGTAAATTACAAGCTCGGGAATGTTTTAGTAACTCATGCAAGCGAATGTTTTAGTTACAAGTATGCTTAAGTTAGGCTAAATATTCGTGTTAAAAGTTTAAGTTGTTAAGCCGTCCACTGAATTTAAAATAAAGGCCACCAATTATTACAAGCTACAATTGTTATTACGTGAGTTTCAAGTTTGAATAATTTCTGTTATAGCTGATGGTGTAACATTAAAAATCTTATGCAAAGAAATATGAATAAAAAACATTAAATTTAATTTAATGTTTTTTATTCATATTTCTATGAATTCATATTTCTGCGCGTCGTAAAACTCTCATACACCCCGTACTACTGTAAAATTGCAATCTCCCTAGGCGTGCCGTGAAATCGGGGTGCCTACTGTATTTTAATTGCGCGGGGGTGCCCGTGACACCCCCGATTTTCAGTTTCGCGCATTCAGTTTGCAGTGCACACGTACCATTTCCAACATTGTCTTTTAGATTTCGCGGTCACTTTTTACTCGTCTCGAATGTTTTGCGACTGATTTTTTCCTGTTCCCAATCGCGTTTTTGTTTTACAAAAAGGCATTGAGAAAAGGTTAGCAGAGATCGTGTTTTGTGGGGGTTGTGGGTTACTACCTTTACGCGTACTGTTAAATCTGAAATAGGTGGTGGTGCTGCGCGCGACCAAATTTGGTCGTATGCGCGCGTGTGGTATGTACGTATGCATGTACGTACGTCACTTTTTCGATCATTTTCAAGCATCCAACTGCTCCTTTATAATATCACTCGCGTCAGAGTAGCTTGGTGTAGTGGCATCCTTTGCATTTTGGGCTGCAGCTAGCTAACAGCGTTGTAGGTATTTGGGTTCAATGCTCTGTTCATTCTGATGTTGAAATTAATTCTTTCTCAAAATTTAAGTTCAATTCTTTAATCCTAAAATCAAACCTTTATCAATTTTCAGCGAAGTAATCAAATAATTGATAGGATTTCAATCACAGCCATTTGGCCTTCTTTATTAAGTTATTAGTAGCGGGCAATTCGGGCAAATTACAATGGGCAGTGTTATCAAATCAGTTATGAATGATCTAAAGAATTAACGAGTGGAAAGAAAGACATGAGAGTTTGTCTCGGTTCATGATTGATCATATATCTGAATCTTTTATCTTAATCTTGGTCAGTAATCATATTGTGTATCTCAATCTTGAAAAATCAATCAAGGCGGGGTAAAATAATAGCGAACATTGCAACGGTTTGATATCTGCAACGTAGCACATAAGAAACGTAACGCGTAACGAAAATGGTGATCATAGTTATGAAACTCTGAACGGCGCGCAACCAAACGAATCTTCAGAGTTCTACGAAATGGCGGGAACGCGCGCGCGAACATATGGCACGTGGAACGAAATCGCCCACGTGATATTTTATCTGCGCGCGTTAATTCAAACTTGTACGTAGGAGAGGGAAACATATAGAGCCTGCATAATGAGGAATATTTATAAAATTGATTCAATGATGTTAGTATTGACTATTGCGATGTGACACTAATTTGATAGAAGAAGCGCGATTGTATCATGATTTGGAAGGTCACTTTTATGCTTTATCGTCAACTCATCATGTCAGTAAATAAGTCGGACAACAGTCGTCGATCAAATGACGGCGTGTTTTAATACCAGCCCCAGGGAACAGGAAATTAAGCGCCTACTACATACGGGAACAACGGTACAAGAAATGTGCCGGTAGGCGCAATTCTTGTTTCTTTCTTGTGACGGATTTCTAAGATTCAAGACGGAACAAATATAGTGACAAATAAGTTTTAATTAACATATTAATTGTTGATTTTTCCCGTTTTCTCGATTTAATGATCCGACATTCCGACGTACCTGTGTTCTGATGTTCAAGTGTTCTTGATCTAATGATCCGATGTATCTGTGACCCAAGATGTAGTGCTCTAATGTTTCAGTGTTCTCGATCTAATGATTCGACGTACCTGTGTTCCATGATGTAATGATCCGATGTTCCAGTGTTCTCGATCTAATGATCCGATGTACCTGTGTCCCATAATCTTGTGTTGTGACGTTCCAGTGTTCTCGATCCAGTGATCCGATGTAAATGTGTCCAATGATCTCGTGTAGAAGTGTTATACCTACGTCCTTGTATTCGCGATCTTTGAATAATGAATCTCGTACATCAACATGATATGAGCATTTAAAATTTTGCAAAAAATACAACTTTTGAAACATAGTATAATTTGTAAAAAGAGACTTGTTTTAGGCACTTTTTGAGTGCTTCTTTCAGCTATTTTCCAGAGGTTTCGCCAGCGGCGCATAGCCTCCGGCGGTTGGGGGGCCCGCCCCCCCAAACCCCCTGAGTCAATCGGTTCCGTACACCCCAAATATGCTGACTAGACCCTCCACGGCACGCCTCTGTTAAATTAACACGACAAGCTGCTACGATAATCGCATGATTTCCGAAAGCTTCTGATGAAAACAATTTTCGTATCAGTTAAACGTTTGAACTTTCATCACTTACGTGTGCAACATACATGACATGTTTAAATAAATGGATATAATAATCTTACGAGACATAATATTTAAACGGAATTTAATTTAGGGATTTTACGAAAAATAAATAAATAAATAAAATTTCAATATTATAAAAAGTTATGATTAGAGACATTCCCACATTTTCGAACCCCCAAATTCCCATCCCCGGAATAATTATTACATGATCATATATCGTATAAGCCCGTAAGGTGTATCCGGAAGGCTCACATCACCTCGCAGAGATTAAACCACTGAAGCTTCGGCAGATCCCGGGAATTATCCCTGTGTTGCCTGAGAAAATGAGATAAACATCCGGTAATCGCGCATTTATCTCATTACTTGGTGCCAAAGCTCGCTCCCCAAAAACACGCCCACAAAATAACCCTCATAATATGATCTCACACACACAACTATAAAGATTACACCACAATACAGAGATAAGCAAGAACTCGCGCCTAACTGGTATAGAAATGCATATTAGGGAGGCAGGATTAGGTGAGATGAGGCAATATAATCACACACTCTCGGATGTTTGGCTGAGACGCTTACAATTGACCTCGGTAACCCCTTGTAGTGACGTATAGCTTTCTCAGCATAGATATTATTGTAATAAATACACACTTCAGGGCAATTACAGGGTGACTTCAGGATGTAAGGACGGCCGATGTTATTGTGAAGTCTAGGCCCTGTGAGAAGTATATAAGGGCAGGCAGTCATATCGCATCCATGCGGCATTACAATTCATGGTAAACAGGTCACCCCTAACTCCCTAAGAGCCTAATTCTCATGCGCCATTTAGTCGGAATACAGCTTGTATCAAGAGATTGCGGAAGTTAAGAATTATCATAGATTACTGGTAGGTATGTGTGGGCGGTCGGAGTCAAGGGATCGTATGATGATTTCCACAGACTACAGAGACTCCCCCCATTTGTACGCTAAGATTCTCGAAACGTAACACTGTATTATAATCTACAAACCAGAGTACAGAAGTGCTGTAATCTGATCAATCCATTCACCAATATGGCAATTATTTCAACCAATCGTTAACAGACGTCGTTTGTGCTAATATTTTGGAAGTTTTTCAGTGTATAAAAATGTAAGAAAACGATTCTTACAATGTTACAAGTACAATGTTACAAGTAACAAAAGAAAGATGAGATTTTTTGAGAGAACAAAATTGAATATTGAGTAAAGTACAGTCTCAAAATGCATTGCACCACACATTCTATTCATGCCTCAATCTTAGTAAGAATGTTATGAGAATACATCCATCTGCAACAAAGTTTTCTTGATAAAAAAATGAATATTTTCATAGGAATTTTTACATCTATGAATTTTCAATACCTTATCTCACGCCCACGGTTTTATTTAAAACATGTCAACGACTTTAAAATATGATGAAACACATCATCAGAGTATAACTATTCGGTTATTCGGTAAAATGTTCACAAGAGCGCCAACACTCACACGGATATTTAAACAAAATCAGGAAACGCAAGTGAAATACCTCCCACAACATAGTCACAAATATCACGTGACCATGTATCAGTCTAAAACATGTACGGACAAATGTTAGACGGCACAGAGTAAATATACAAATATGAATCACATTTAAACTCGACCTGTCATCAGCTATTCATAGTTTTTACCAGGAGCGAACTCGGACAACAAGCGACAACATTGTTACTATATTTCCAACTTATTACCAACCCTGTATATTTCCACCCCTGGATAATGATATGAAGTTATATAACGACTCATAAGGAGTGATAACTGTAAATTGAAGCCACCGAAATTTGGCAAGTATTTCCAGCTGTAATACGGCGGTGTGTGCTCGCAAGGAGTACTGTAAACCGCTTCAAACAAATGACAGTAAAGAGTGGTGTGCATCTAAGATTCTATATTCGTATGTATGATAACAGTATGTGTTTATGTGCATATTTAATGATCATAATATATGAACTGCAACTTATGAACTGTATCACTCGCTTACAGGGAGAGCCGAAGGAGAGACACTTAACAGACGTCATGAGGGTGGGTTGCATGATCGAATATAGAATAAGCAGGTCCACGTGACGTCATTATCAGGGGTTTAAGTGGTGAATTGTGTGACGTGTTGTTCAGGCTATTTTCTCCATGCAGCCTCGGTTTCTATAAGCTACTTGTCACACATTATTATGATTCTCAGAATAGCAACATGATGAAACATTTAGTAAATTACAAGCTCGGGAATGTTTTAGTAACTCATGCAAGCGAATGTTTTAGTTACAAGTATGCTTAAGTTAGGCTAAATATTCGTGTTACTGTTAAAAGTTTAAATTGTTAAGCCGTCCACTGAATTTAAAATAAAGGCCACCAATTATTGCAAGCTACAATTGTTATTATGTGAGTTTCAAGTTTGAATAATTCCTGTTACGTTAAAATCTTACGCAAAGAAATATGGATATAAAAACAATAAATTAACCAAGCTGCTACGATAATCGCATGATTTCCGAAACCTTCTGATGAAAATATTTTTCGTATCAGTTAAACGTTTGAACTTTCACCACTTACGTTTGCAACATACATGACATGTTGATATAAATGGATATAACTTAAATCTTACGAGACATATTTATATGGAACGAAATTTAGGGATTTAACGAAAAAATAAAGAAATAAAATTTCAATATTATATAACGTTATTGTATAACGTTATGATTAGAGAAATCCCCATATTTTCGAACCCCCAAATTTCCATCCCCGGAACCCCCAAATTTCCATCCTCGGAACATGTCTTGTTAGGCATATCTGGAAGGCTCACATCACCTCTCAGAGATTAAACCACTGAAGCTTCCACAGATCCGGGGAATTATCCCTGTGTTGCCTGAGAAAATGAGATAAACATCCGGTAATCGCGCACTTATCTCATTACTTGGTGCCAAAGCTCGCTCCCCAAAAACACGCCCACAAAATAACCCTCATAATATGATCTCACACACAACTATAAAGATTACACCACAATACAGAGATAAGCAAGAACTCGTGTCTCAGTGGCATAGAAATGCATATTAGGGAGGCAGGATTAGGTGAGATGAGGCAATGTAATCACACTCTCGGATGTTTGGCTGAGACGCAGGAAATTGACTTCGGTTATTCCTGGTAGTGACGTATAGCTTTCTCAGCATAGATATTAGTGTAGTAAATACACACTTCAGGGCAATTACAGGGTGACTTCAGGATGTAAGGACGGCCGATGTTATTGTTAAGTCTAGGCCCCGTGAGTAGTGTATAAGGGCAGGCAGTCCTATCGCGTCCATGTGGCATTAGAAATCATGGTAAACACGTCACCCCTAAGAGCCTTTCCCGTGTGCGCCATTTAGTCGGAATACAGCTTGTATCAAGAGATTGCGGAAGTTAAGAATTATCATAGATTACTGGTAGGTATGTGTGGGCGGTCGGAGTCAAGGGATCGTATGATGATTTCCACAGACTACAGAGACTCCCCATTTGTACGCTAAGATTCTCGGAAACGTAACACTGTATTATAATCTACAAACCAGAGTACAGAAGTGCTGTAATCTGATCAATCCATTCATAGTTCAACTTCATACTCAAAGTTAAATTCGAAAATCATTGTGGGATTATGAAATCACTACGTATCAACTATCAAGTCCACCGAAACTTGCAACAGAGATGGGTAAGCTTGAAGGTTATAAGGTAGTAACTTAGTAAGTAGGAAATGGAGCAACAGGTATCTGCAAACAGAAATTAAAGAATCAGACCCCTTTATAAACTTGCTGGCAGTTACGCAAGAATTTGAATAATGAATGAGGAAAGATGTCAATTACTGACGACGTCAGTCCGAGAATTCAAAGCAATTGTGTATTACATAATGATATGAATCATTATATCATGATGCATAATGCAACATTATGCCAGTACAGCATTATAATCAGTTCAGTAGTTCACTGCTTTGAACAAGGAAGACGTCATCAGACAGCAGTTCAAGCTATGTGAATGGAGTAAGAAATACTTATCGCATAATCAACAAAATGGAACGCGTTTAGACCCATGTATAGTGGGGGTTGAAACCTACTGTCATTTTAATGGATAAGTGATTAGTGGGGTTTGACAACCCACTATAACCAAGATAACATCTTAACATCTAAGTGTCATTGTTGCAGTGCGATCAGGAGCTGCAAAGAAAAGCATGGGTTGTAACAAGGCACTGATAGAGGGTGCAAGGTATTGTGTCCATTGTGTGCTGTTAATGGCACTGCAATCTAATGTAGGTGGTGTTGAGATGACGTCATCATAACATCTCAGAGTGGTGAGTTGATGACGTCACACCGCCAACTTTCTCCACGATATATCCAGGTGATTTAACAGTGTACCAAAGGATGAGGAGGAGGGTTTTTGCTTTCTCATCAACTATTCATGTAACCATATATACACACGATAAAAGCAAGCCATTACAATTACTACTCTACTACTACAGGGTGCATTGAACAATGCTATTATGTAAAGGACACGAGGATTATTGGGATTGAATATAACAGTTCCTCCTCGGACATTTTAATCCATGAATTAACCATGATAGTAACAATAAGGACCATTATGAGTCGTTCATCTGGGAATTGCAATGAACTGCACTGATTATAACGCAAAGCCGGGACCACACAATGGACAAGAGAGGAAGCTCTTGAGCTGATTGGTACACTAAGAAACCATTATCACTAAGAATCTATTATCAATCCCAGTTATAGGAAAGAAGACACGAAATTGGCAGAGATCCGTATGTCAGGTCGCCATGGGCCAAAGTGACATAATATATGAGGTCCACTAAAGTCAGAACATGACAAGCACATGCATAGGCACCAAATATTCTATGCATAATTAATAGAGGTAATCTCAATATGAGACGTAATCTTAATATTATAGAATACACTAGACAGATTTAGTGAATTCTGCAGACAGTGATTGATCTAACGAATTGTTCCATTTTGAACATGCTCTCTTTACGACCAGTCTGTCAATATTTCATAGAATTAGCAGACTCAGCACTGGCAGCAGTAACCTGGTAATGGAGGAAACGATCACGTCCACTCTCTCTCGAGAGAGAGAAAGAGTGAAGGAGAACTGGTATTTCAGGAAGTAATAAGGAGTAACTAGAAATACGAAGTAGAAATAGAACGACATAACACCACATCTCCAAAAACACAAATATATTCTCCCAGTAAAATTACAGTGATCCTGCGTACAAGGAGCGCACAAAGCAGTCAACTGTGTGTATATATCTGATGTGAGAGAAAACAGAGCCTATTATACAACAGAATAACATCCGATGTTTGCCATGGAGAGAGGGTGCCAGGTGTTAACTCTGTGCACCCAGGTGCATTAACGAGATAATGGTGGTCATGCTGCCAAATGATGGTCATGCTGCCAAATGACCCTGCAGCGTATAGACCAAGGACGCTTTAAAGCGGCCAGCTATAGCGAAATCCCAGAGTTTACGGAGCAGCTAAACATACTATATTCTTATATTGTGCGGCATTTCTCAGGATGATTTCTCAAGAAACTCGAAAGGCGAAATTTAGTGTTTCAGTTCACACTGACACGATAACGAAATTTATAGTTTCAGAAAAAAATTTTATGAATCGCATGAAAATAAAAATTTAAAGTCAAACATATTTCTAAACTTTCTTTATCCTTCAACAACAAACAAAATTCATTAGGTCAGACTGTCATGAGGAAGGTAGGTCGGTATCGGCTTCTTCCCTTGCAATAAAACCTTGAATATGGAATTATGGAAGACATGCGACTTGCGAGGTTTTATCACATATTCTATGAAAACGGATGTCTCTTATTTCTATATTTCTTTTTCTGAATGCGTATCAATCGTATCAACTTTCATGGTAAATGTCCCGATGACTAATTGAATTCTATTTATATCATTAACATATTAAGATTTAGTTATATGCATTTCGTTATTTACATAATTTACAAGATAACCAATAAGTTACATGCCACATGGACGGTTTTTGGGCCCTTGAATCGGCGACAGTTCAGCTACAAAGTGTAGGCAGAATGGATCTGTGTCGAAAGAAAAACCTTTGAAACCTGTTTCATCCACTGTTGCAAGCATATAAATTCATATCGCCTTGCTGATGGCTGCAAGGGCCACAAAACGATTCAGCAATTCATGAAATCGGAACAGTAACACATATTGTGAGCCTGACTGGTCTGCCAGTTCTGGTGAAACAACTGAACGCATCCAATTCCAAATACTTTGCCTCAGTGAAGTCTATTAAAAGCTGCTCGAGAGTCAAGAATTCGATGGAAAGGCAAGGGAAAACCCTCAACTTGCAAGCGTGACAAGGCAAAGCTGACTCCTTCACGGCAGCTACCAAATATACCAGCTCAAATGCTGCATTTTTATGTTTTTGCAAATGTAATATACTATAGATTTAGCACGTGTAATACCAGTTTAAATATAGCAACAGCTGCTATAATATATAAGTAGCTGGGGGTCGTATGAAAGTGTACTAATGACCCCCTTCTGACACCCTACCAAAACTGGCTCACGAGGGGTTCAGCAGGGGTTCAGTCGGGGTCAGCAGAAGTTAGCAGGGGGTCATTAGGGGTTACCAGGGGGTCAGTAGGGGGTCATTGGTATACTTTCATACGATCTAGCAAGGCAACGAAAGGAGAATTTGTCTTCTGTACTGATCTATTACTGGCAACAAATCTTACAACAAATTACTAATGCTACCTGACGATTTTATAAAATTTGTGCGAAACCATGAACATCCGGATTCGGCTGTGACAAAGGAGGATTTCTCTTTGTTTATTATCAAGAACATGTCATATATTTAAGTTCTTCAGTATGTTACGATCGATACAAACGGAATTTACAGTACTTGTGACATGACTTTGTCGACAGTTAAGCTTTTTGCGACGAATATCCAGCAGATTGGCTGGGAAGATTACTGCAATCATCAAGTTCAGTCCTGCATAGTGTTACAATTCATTCTTCCAGGACGAGAGTTGGATGTGTAGCCTGCATTAGTGCGTACTGTGTACCTGTGTGTACCTGACAAGTTGAGTAACAGGTACTCGACTATCTGAGCTCTGTTCGGTCGTGGTACCCGAACCATGCACCTGGAGTACAAATTACCATAGAATTTAGACTCTAGAAATGGACTGAATATTTAGAAATGAACTTAATATATAGATCACGCCATCAGTGGTGAAAATCGTGCTCTTCTTAATCCTAAGAAACAAGAAGAAAGATCCTAAATACAGACCGAGATGGAAAAGAGAAAGGACAGAAATAGACAAATAGGAGAGGAAGAAGAGACAAATAGGAAGGCACACAAGAGAAGATTGAGAAAGGAATACACAGCTAAGGAAGCCAGAAAGTCGGGCACATGAAAAGAGCATGGTTCGAATTAAGCTCGATTCTATGACATGGTTGATGGTCTCTAAATACCCGAATACAAAGCTCAGGCTCATGTGTACATATAACGCTGAGGAAATCATAGAAAGCCGAATTCAGCCCTTACTGAACGATTCAGCGTAGCAAATTCGAGCTAATTTAAGCAATCAGGCTAATTTGAGTATCATATATTCGACTTTCATCACGTCTATGGAGTCGCACATACCCATACCACGTATGAGTAACTACATAAAAAACCTGTAGCGCATGTCTCATGTACAATATATTGCAAGTCAAAACTCTGTACTTTACTGAGTAAACCGGGCATTTCTCACGCACTATAACAAGTATTCCACGCAGTCAGCCCAGTGTAAGTAATTGCAGGGCAATTGTGGGTACGCCCGGACTTCGGACTCCCAAAGCCATAACAGTGAAGTATCATAACTTATATGGGAGCTAAAAATATGGGAGTGCTCCAGTTGTCGCAGTGTGAAACATATACGATGATTGTTGCTCATATAAGAATTCATAAGAAACTTTAAAGATTCAGCCAGAAAACGCTCTTCAAGTCTGTTTCAACGAGGAAACAGACTAGAGATGAATATATACCACGACTTTCCTGACAGAAGGAATCAGTTCACTCTAAAACACTAATTATACTTTGACACCAATCTGATATGTATACCAGTTTCCTCTGACGACAGCTTGGAACATACGTTACGATAACGGGAAATTTTTATCAGGTGGCGTTATGTGCATATGCTTTAAGTTTGTCAGCAATAATTCACCGAGTCTCACGTGAGCGAAACTGTAGTTTAGACAACTGCTGCAGTCGCGCGTGGGACCAACTTTGAACACAAGAAAATATTTCCTGGACCCAATTAATTCCAGTTTACGAATTAATTAAAATGCAGCAAACAATAAAGTAGGTACATGGGAAAAAGACACTAGAACGCTTTTGTGTGGCAACGAATGACATACTTGATGTTGTATAATTAATTGACTGTCTGTAGTTATAAGACTTGAACTCTACATATTACACACATTAAATCCCGCTTAAATACAAAGACCGAGTAAAAGTTAGCAAAAAGCTGTAAATGTCTTAGTTTTCTCAAGCCAGAGAAATCACGAAATCCAGACTGATGAGATAAACAAGTAAAGGTCATGATCGAGGATCATTACTTAAGGTCTTTACCGTACGGCGCTAGGAAAAATGAAGGGAAATCAGGAAGTGATGAATTTATGGGTGATGCTTCAAATCCCTTAAAACTGCAATAAGAACGCATTCTCTGACAAAAAGAAAGCAGCCACCGTCGGAAAGAAGAAAAGTGATAGATGAATTAAACATTATTTTTTCGTAGCACTATGGTTTTTCTTTTCATGGGGCCACGGGCTCACCGTAGGATGCTGTTTTTTTCGACGCGTAGGCCAACTTTTTTCCGCCACAGATCCAGTTTTTAGCAGAACATTGATTACAAAAACAGGTCCATTTCAGATATAACAGGCCAATTGAGATAAAACAAACCCATTTCATAAAGCTCTGGCCAATTAGTGACAATGCATGTCCATTTATTGATACATCAGTACATCACATGTCAATTTGAGACATAAAAAGGCCCAAATGAGACCACACAGACCCGTTTGAGAAAAAACAGGCCAATCTTGGATATTTAATGTCCAAAATTTCACCGCCCCCTACCCCCTCTATTTCTGGAACTCCTCGGATTTTGAGATTGAAGGCAAAATTCCAAAATCCAGACAAAAACGAGGGCAAAATCATCTGCTCATCTGTTACTATGTGCACGTTTAGGCAGTGTAGTGTGCATGAAAAACATTGGTGCTCTGCAAGGTTAAATTTACAGCACATATCAGAAGCATCGGGTCACGGGTGAAGGGTCTTCCCAAGTCACGTGATTAACTCACCCATGAATCACGTGACAACTGGTCAATGGTCATATGACCAGCATTTTGTATTTAAAAGTTATGATTTAAGCACCTATTAGGTCACTGAACTTGCAGATTTTAAATGCGTTGCTTTATTCTTTTTTCTTTTTGTGTTGTAGATGAAAGAATAACACGTAAAGACAATGGGGTCGAAGGAGTTAGCGGCACGACACTGACGACAGTATGTCGTAAAGTTGAATATTATGTTTTTTCGTAGATTTTCATTCTCAAATATGAGAATAATTAGCTTTGAGCATTGCGCATTACGAGAAAATAAATTCAGTTGTAAAATATTCGAAATAAATTCGTTGTGTGGGCTCACAGCACTTCGTAAGTCCGTACAATTAATATGTGACTAGTTGACTACCTTATCGGACATAATTATCACAGACTTATGTTTCACGGGCCTAGAATTTCACGGACATATTAAATATTAACGCTTCAAATGTTGAACATTTGAACAAAACTTCGAAATTGTCGGCTCGATTTCTCTGACAATATTCATCCAGGATTTGAAAACCTTATTGGCTTTATTTACTTATTTAACCGCGGGCTCTTAATAAGGACACCGACATAAACGACTTTGAGCTTTTTTTCGAAAGGGCCGGTTGAAAAAAGACGTTTTAAAGTGGAGCCGGTCAAATTAAAGGCCACTTAATTTAGGTAAAATCATACTTTTATGAATTAGCCTATGTAGTTTCAAATTCACTGGAACACGATTTGATGACCTAAATCATATATTAGCGCATTCCCAGCCATGCTCTAAGCGAATATTATTAGACCGGGATTTGGGTCTTTTGATGCAAAGAGATCCTTGATCTGGTTACCACAAGAAATATTTTTGTCCATGGGGTCGGTGAAACCGGTTAAAAATGGTTCCTTTTTTGTCCATAGGGCCGGTTCAAAAAGGTCCGGTCAAAAAAAAGGCCGGCTTAAATATAGGCCAAATATAAGGTACTTGAATTGAAGAGTTTTCGGTATTATCGATTACTTAATGATAAATTTCTATAATGAAGAATATATTATTATTAGTGCGTTTTAAGAGGGGGTTTCAGAAAATTTAAAGAGGAAAAACTTGAATTAAATTATTAAAATGCGTTTTAAGACAATGGACATTCGAGCTGAGGTGCTTAGCTGGCCCGTGGCTGTAATGTCCGTGATTATTATGTCCGATAAGGTATGCACTATTAGAGGAATCGTTCCCATATTACGTAATCCATAATTTTAAATATTTTGACTTTGTATTTTGTACAAAATTTTTTCCCAAGCATAACCTAAAACCTGAAAATGTTTGTGTTCTGGTAATGTTTTGGTAATGTTTGGAAGAAAATTCCTATAATAAGCCCAGCAATAACCATTGACTCAACCATTTATTATTACGAAATTAAAATTTAACCTTATCAAGAATGGCTCATAATCCGCTCAAAAATGTTCACAACTTGTGGAGGGTTATCCCGATAGTATGCCTCGCAGTAACCTCAATCCTAGCAAACTATCATGGACCGGAAACATATATGAGGTTTATGATGAAAGTCACCACTGCTCCTACACCCCTTGTGGAAGCCTCAGTCACCAATTGCAGCACTATAGTTCTGAGAGGTTTTCTTAAAGAACAGTGCTTTCTCGGTGGCAAGCCGTACTACAAGTGTCCTTTCTCTAACAGTTTCTATCGAGTTTTATTGGAGGGATGTAAAGAACAGTGGTTTACTCACTTATGTGAGGATGACCCCACGTTCTACCAGTCGTGCGGGCACTTTGTATGTAGTCCTAATCTGCAAAGTCAGCAGTTAGCAGGAGTTGGGGTGTGTGGTGAAATAGTATGTCACTATCCAGTGTATGATAACCCAACTTCAAAAAGAAAAGTACCCCTGCCTTTCATAAGGAGCATCGTGACAAGTGGTGTTCTTGGACATGAGCGGTGTGATGGGACAAGAAACAGCTTAAATGTGCTAGATGGGATAGCAGTCGATGAGAGGTCTTGTGAAACAACTGCAACACTCTTTCATTGCACTCAATTGGACATAACTGTATCAAATCCACCAGGGCAAACAGTCCGGTTAGAAACCATTTGTGATGGTATTTGTGATTGTGATACTAATTGCCGTGATGAAGCAAAGTGTTATAATCACTCTACTGGCATCATGTGCCGGCAAAGGAGACTGAACAATGCAGGAACGTTCTCGGATTATCTGCCACCGTGGGACCTGTGCGATAACATTCGAAACTGCATCAGTGGAATCGATGAAAGAAACTGTAATACGAACGAAACCTGCCTCAGCGTATCCAAAAAGGCAGGCCAGAAACACATAAAATCACTAAACAGTAGAAACAAGTGTGGTGTCTTGTCGAGTGCCTCGTTTAAAAGAGTTTGCAAGGATTTCAGGGATCAAATGAATTGTAGTCAAGGCATCAGTTTGATGAGTCCATTGATCTGCAATGTTGATGGCTATGCAACCACTTTATCAGAATATGTTATCTGTAAAAACCTTAACTTATGCGATGACGGCCTAGATATGAAATGTATGATCTTGAGCCCCAATTGCAAAGTCCATAAGCACAGAATGTGCGATGGAATTGATCACTGTCCTCTAAGAGATGACGAGAGCATACAAATTTGCAAGAAAACTGTCGCAGAAATTACCTGCGTAAGGAAACTTTCAAACACGAGTGAACCTCGCCTTCCCCTTCCATCTGACTGGATTTTAGATGGGGTGCAGGATTGCACTGATGGCATTGACGAAAGCACGGACCTTTGGGAGAAGCAATGTGGAACTGGAAGTCTGAGTGTTCATGTTATGGCTGGCAAAAGCAGGTTCTGTCAATCACACACTTTGCTAAAATGTCCCCATATGCAGGGCATTTATATAGCCTTGGAAAATGTTTGTGTTGATGCCTGGAACTGTGATTCATCACTGTGTCGTGTTTCACGGCAAAGAAACCAAAATGGAAATCTAAAAACAAAAACTAACCACGAAAGCCATAAGTACAGAATGAGATTCTTCATTTGCCTTCCTGGCCTCGAAAGTTTACAGGCCTTCATAGGTCCATGCGAAATTTTCTACCTTGAGACACGAAATAAACTTATTGGAGTTGAGGACCGCTTGAAAAAAAGAATTTTCAATCGCTATTTCGCTGCCCGTGTAGATTGCAAGGATATCTTTGGTGAACTGTACATTTACATGATGTGTACTGGACAGTGCCAGCACTCAGCTCAATGTTTTCTTGAAGAGATTGTTCCGCACTCTTCCTGCATAAATTATCCCTCGGAAAAGAAGGTTATGACCGTAACAAGTAGTGGATTCCTCACTGTAGTTCTTCGAAAGAGTGATGGAACATTCCATCAGAACATCTTCAGTTGCAAAAACAGGAACTGCATTGAACTCCACAGGGTCTGTGACTTAGTGGACGATTGTGGTGATGCCTCAGATGAGGAATGGTGTGGGAACAACTTCAAATGCAATTCAGGTGAATACATCCCACTGTCAAGGAAATGTAATGGGGATTTTGATTGCTTGGACTTAAGCGATGAATGTAATGTTCACTGCAGTAACCAAGTGAAGATTTTCAGCCATGTCACTTTGTGCATAGCAGCCTGGATAGCAGGTACAGTGTCTGTCATTTTGAATGCATGTATTATCATTAGAAACATAATAAGCTTCAGTGAATTAAAAACCAGTGTTGCAAAAACAAATAGTTGCCTCATGACAGTAATCTCTATAGGGGATTTTCTCCAAGGTACATTTCTTCTGCTTGTCGCTGTGGCTGATAAGTTCATCAACAAAAGTACTTGTTTCACGCAATTCAAATGGACTACCAGCAAGATATGCAATTTGTTAGGCATTATTTCAACCATTGGATCTCAGATATCGATGTTTTCTATGACCTTGTTGAGTCTTCAAAGGGCCATAGGGGTTAGATCCATGGTTAGACCATCAGACGATTTATCGAGGAAGTCAAAGATGATTCTTATAGCTGAAGTAGTCGCAATCTTTGGTTTTGCAATTGCATTGGCACTGTTGCCTCTTTTACCTATTGCTGAGGAATACTTTGTGGAAAGTCTGGCCTATGAAAACAAACTTTTTGTGGGAAAAGTGGACAAATCTAAGCATTTTCAAATCATACAGGCTTATTTTGGGCGGACTCATAGGATAAATCAAGATTGGGGTCCTATCAAACAGTTAGTCACAGAAATGTTTGTTAATGATAGAGTCGAGGGTGAAAAGATAGGATTTTATGGAAGTAACGGTTTCTGTCTCTTTAATTACTTCATAAGAAGGAGAAATCTTGGCAAATGGTTAACTGGATCGGTTTTACTGCTTAACTTTGTCTGTGTAACGATTATAGCAGTGAGTTATATCATAGTAAATGTTTCAGCTCGGAAGAGTTCTGCACTTGCCGGGGAAAACAACAAGACATTGATTAAGCGGAACAGGACCATCCAAAGGAAAGTAGCGATTCTCATAGCCACTGATGTGCTCTCCTGGGTCCCATTCATCATCATCTCAACCACACACTTCCTGGAGCTATTGGATGCGTCCAGCTGGCATTCCGTCTTCAGCATCATCATTCTTCCCTGCAACTGTATCATCAACCCTGTCATGATGCTAGAGGATCACCTCTGTCAGGCATTCTTCGAAGTTTTCGAGAAAGTGGGCAAGGTTTTCAGTGCCATGAAAAAGCGAAAGAACAATGATATGGACTCGCATAATAGCCATGAAATAGATGTCACTCAAATGAACGCTGATATGACATAAGTTCCAACGACAAAAAACTAGATCTTAACTCAATTACTCAGTAAGCGTTGTCCTTGCTGGAAAATTTGGGATTCAACAATCATCTTTGACCACCAGCTCTATCAGATACCATTGCCAGAATTTGTCTAGTTTCAGATTTTCTCAAAAATTTCAGTCCAGTTTTTCATTTTTCAGGCTTTAATCTTGTGGTCACGGTTAAATGGCTATTAAGATATTTCCCTCTCCCAGGATATTTATTTGACAATGTCTAAGCGTGTCATAAATGTTGACTTTTATTTGATTAATTATTATTTCATTTAATTTATTTATGTTTGGTAGCTGCCGTTAACTATGCTGGAAGAAGACAATTGCTGAAAATTCGATGGAAATAACGTTTGACTATTAGCATATTGTATAATTGTAATATTAAGTAAACATGACATCGATTTACATTATAGAGTTATAGCTGCATCGATGAACATTATAGAGAATTTATGGGATATGGCAGAGAAAAACTTTCGCATCACAAAATATGGGAAAACCGAAATTCATTCCTTTATTAATTGAACTTTGACTGAAATGAAATCTGATTGCTCTTCCTTCCGGAAAATAAGGTTACTATGTTAATTGTGGGGGAGGGGGCAATGTAATTTTTGTGCAGTTTTGTACATACTTTTTTCTTCCACTTTCAGATTTAATGGGTAAAAATGTATAAAATGTAGTACAAATCTATCTTGGCCCAAGATGGGGGCATACAAACAATTGGTTTTCTACATTAACAGTGGCAGTTCGAACTGTAGTTTTGTTAGGTCTTTTTTTGAAGATCTTCTCACGGCTGAAAGGGAACCGCAGCAATCAGCACTACGTTGCAGAGAAAACAGGACAGAAATAATCAACTAAACCGAGTCTCCAATTCGGGTTTAAATCAAGAAAACCCCAAAGGAAAACCAAGTTATGTGTACGCCATGAAAATTATTCTATACTTGAGTACTTGAAACTAAGGATGCATTTGTCCCAAGCGATAGCCCATCCGTAATGGAATTGGTATGTATTCTACGAATCCTAAATGAAAGTCGGCAAAGGTGATCAGAAATTGGGACGAGTAAAACCTTAAACTCCCTAATAATAATAACAAACAGAGAATTGAGAGTACGTACCACACCCCACCAATGATCAAGAGTTCCTATTCATTCCCACCGCATTCGCTGATTATAGCGGCTAATCAGCAATCACATAAGTATAAAATTGCACACTTTTATATACTAAGTTCTAAAACCGCTTTGGAAAGCGTAAAGTCTACCCTCGCAAACTGCAAAGACGTACGAAAGACACGACTTCACTGAAACTGAAGTAACAGAAATGTACAACCCACACTCAGTGCGCGCGCGTGTTACCAGTGGCGCGTGATCACGTGACCTAGATATATGTCAGTGGCACGTGACGAGATCAGTGCGCGGTTCATTTCATCAGAAAGATTATGTGTTTCTTGAGGCTGCGATTGTAAACGGATGTATCTTGTATCGTGTATGCTTCATACGTCATGTACGAGATGTGTTGTAAATCATGAAGCAGTTGATAATCTTACGTCTTAGCCGAGCCCTTCCCATCAGCCATCTGCCAAGTGTCCTAAGTCTACGCCCTTTTCGCTATTACTTTTTGACGTTTTAATTATGAGGACACCTGACCCAGGCTGGAATTTAATGAACTGGAATTTAATTTTTATCAATCAAGAATTGCAGCCGAATATATATGCGTTATCTTGTCAGAAAAAAAACAAACGATTAGAGACAGAAAGAAATGGGGAATAGACCAGGTTTTATAGTGCGTATAGTAGGAGTAGGAGAGTAGGAGCAGTTACAAATTAGTAAGTTAGTAGGTGGTAGGGCTAAAGCAACCCATATTATGTTGTGCGTGCTTTAGCTCATAATAATAACACATGATAACTACATATGAGTATAAGCTATGGGCATATAAAATTTATTTACACAAATCGAAATACAACGAAGATTTACTGAGGCCGTATATATAAAGTTCACCATATATACTTGGTATAACAATTTCAGCTTCTACCACGTATCAGGCGGCATGAGGGAAATACTGGAGGATTAGGGATCATCTATTCTCCGTTCTAAATCAACATAATGAAGTCACACTAAGAGAGCTACTATTTAAACGCAGACTGGATGTATGATCAGATAGAGCTTCAAGCAGAATATATAGGATCGATAATCAAGTAAAGTTAAACCTACATATGGACTTGGGTATATTGCAATTTTGTATATGGCTGATGGCAATTTGTGAGCCAATTTGGATTTTGGAATCAATTTGTGTGCCGTGGTATGAAAAATCACCAAAAAAAGTTGAAAGATATGAGCTGATTATAAGCATGTTTTATATTAAATCCAATTTGGTACATGGAGTTTTCAAGGAATGTTACAAATCTAAAATTCTAAAAAATTAATTTTCAAGATAGCTCAAAAATGCTGCCTCCCCGATCCCCGGAACCCGCTAAAGAATAAAAAACATCTCATGTTTGCTTTGCGTCAACATCCCCATACAATCTAGAGGGTTCTTCATTCTACAAATTTTCAGCCCTCCGTTCCCCCTGCCCTAGTCCTGCCCTTCCTCTCCTCCACCTATTGTCGTCTATTGTCTAATAGTAATACCGCAGGGTTGAAAGCCGCTGCACATACTAACCCAGTGGTCACTGGTCCCACATCTACGAAACACAAGAAAAGAGGCAGATACATCCCTGTACTGATCTTAGTAGACTAGTCTCAGTGTGCGGGATCTTTACAACTTCTCAACTCCCCCCGCATATCTGATTACAAATAATATTCAAGTTCAACAGCCCTTTACAAATGTAATACCGAGCTGGCTTTGATAATAACGGTATCCTATTCGTCATCAATTCACCATTGTAAACCCTGATAATGACGTCACTACAACTCGTCTGTTGTTCGAGAGCTACATACACTGCTGGGGTATGCATATACTACTGACCCGCACCCCGGACACATAATTCACTGCACGTTTGATCGATTAGCCCCCACGGCCCACACATGACAAACTCATCTGATATATCTATAGGGCCGCACACCTAAACATACCCCTATGAACTCAAAACCCAAGCCCCTGAACTCTAAACATACCCCTATGAACTCTAAACATACCTCTTTTGGACTCTTTAACATACCCCTATGAACTCTAACATACCCCTTTGGACTCTTTACAAACCCTTATGAACTCTAAACATACCCCTATGAACTCGTAGCATAGCCATATGAACTCTTAACATACCCCTATGAACTCTAAACATACCCCTATGAACTCATAACGTACCCCAATCAACTCATAACACACCCCTATCAACTCATAACACACCCCTATCAACTCATAACATACCCCAGTCAACTCATAACACACCCCAGTCGACTCATAACACACCCCTATCAACTCATAACATGCCCCTATCAACTCATAACACACCCCTATCAACTCATAACATGCCCCAGTCAACTCATAACACACCCCTATCAACTCATAACCCACCCCTATCAACTCTTACAGACGTAATTTGATTTATCAAATATGAATTCGCACTGTTTCCCTTATACATAAAGCAATTGCCTTAGGCATAAAGCAAAGCCCTTATGGATAAGGAAAATGCCTTATGCGTAAGGACTTTGCCTTATAAGTTTAGGGATTCTCTTAAATAAGAGATTCCCTAGTTATGCATACCACCCATGGTCTACTAAACTCCCAATTAATATCAAGAGACATTCGTAGAAGTTCTTCAGGTTCTAATTGGGCCCATTTCCTTTTCATGTCATCTACTTCATAATTGTGATTTACAGTTGGTTGAAAAAGGTTCAAATCAACAACAATAGAAACATGGTCACTTTTGCCTAGTGGTTGGTGAATCTTAAAATCTCTCACAAGGGATTCATCAGTACAAAATATTTGATCAATGGTACTTTCTTGTAGTGAAGATCCTACTTTACGTCTACGGGTGATTTCATCTGTTAAAAGCCAAGATAACCCATTGTTATGGACAATTTCTAACAAATTTTGCTGCATAATATTATTTCTATTGGCTGAATTTAAGGGCCCAGCAACATTGCCTGAAAGCCATGAGATTTCTGGGCAGTTGAAATCTCCTAAAATCAACTTTTCTATGTCTTCCCCATCAGCAAGGGAGACCTTGGACGAAAAATAATCAAGAAACTCATTGTTCTGACTTTCATTCAGTGATGCAGACCTATACATACATGCAATCAAAATTTTCCCAACATCAGTTTCAATTGTCAATGAGAGTGAGTCTATGCCATTATCATAACTTCCATCGATTACTTTGATAGATTTACGTACATAAATAACAGAACCACCGCCTTCACTAATAGTATCCTTCCTACACTTGGTTCTGTCTAATTTAAAGTTACGATTCCCAATATAAGCATCAAAACCATTTATTCCTATTTCAGCCATTTCAAGATCATCATGAAAAAATGTTTCTGTTATACAAATTATATCTAAACATAGTGTATTAATCAATAATTTCAGTTCAGTAAGTTTTCCATAAAGATTATTTGCATTCGTATAATATACTTTCAAATTATTCTTCTTTGATGCTGAACATTCCAAGGATTTTTCTATTTCTGGTTCATCTCTTGAATCTGTTGTTCTCTGTCTCAATCTCTGTCTTCTCTGTTCTCTGAGAAAAACTTGGCTTCCCCTGTCTGCCTTACATAAATCCTCATTGATCCAGTGTGACCCACGCGTTTTATAACCCTTTCCACCATTATGCCAAAACACAGCAGCTTCAACACTCTTTAAAACAGCAACTAAAGGTCTTGGAATATTTTCTCCCTTTTCATTCTGTTGAATCCTGCCAGCTCTAAAACATGTTGAAATTTCTTGATTTTTCATTTCTACCTTGTCTGATGACAGATATTTAATATCATGAGCAATTCGTTGGTCACCAACAAGATTTGATGGGGCTTCAGGAACATTTGATACAACAACATTCTTTAATTTCTTCTGTCTTTCCATCTGCTCCACGCTAAGTGTCTTACACACATTCTTAACTAGAGCTGGGCCCCGTGCTGCATCTAACACTTCTTTCTGATTACATTTCATAACCTCTGCATATGTTTTTACATCATTTTTAACACCACTTTGAACAGATTTGGTAGCAGAAACAAGGTCTTCTTTAACTGTAACAATTTCTTCTCTCACTGAATTCAGCTCTTCACGTACTATTTTCCTGATAACTTGATGAGATTCTGGGTCAGGATCTGTAGCATATTTAGCATTCAGACAACAAAAACACACAAGAAGTGGTAGTTATAAACATAGAACATCTTTAGAACATAACAGAAGCAACTGTGGGCTACTGACCACTATGGCAGGGTTAAAAGATTTTTAATTCTTGAAATAGTCCCTGTTTACCTGTCCCCTGTAAAATATCAATAATACTTGGAGTGACAAACTGGTATGGGTGACAAATCGGCATCCAACAACAGTGCACCACATTATCATCATTAGAAATATATTTCAATTTTCAGATCGTAAGGGGCTCCACTCCATACAGGTCATTGCTATGGCCACAAATGTGATTATACAGCCAAGATTTGCCCTAACCAGGGCCCTGGTTACGCGCACAGAGTGCGCGGCGCGGCACCCCTGGTTAGGGGAAAGCCAAGATTTGGATTCGAGAAATTGAAAAAATTCAAACTGGTGTCTTAAGTCATCTTATAAGTATCAGCACTACTTTCCTCAAACTCCAAAGATCCTTCACACATTACCTAAACACCTAGGGGAGTCGTAGGATGTTACCCTACCCTCGCGCGCGCGGCGCAACGTTCCACATTTGGACGTCACTTTGCGCCTTGTCCAACAACAAGTCAGAAGAAAGGGACGGACATCGCCCGTCGACTAGGGGAGGGGGTGTTTTTTAATGATTACGTTTGATTACGGGGAGGGGAAGGGGGTTTGGGTGGTTGATTAAGTAATCAAACTTCGGTAGGTCTCCCATATAAACGGGAGCCTTCATTATCTATGACAATGACGTCACTCAGAAAAATATAATTAAGCGCACCTAGCGCTTTAAGTACTAGGGTTAGGGTCAGGATTATGGTCAAGATTTGTTAGGGTTAGGGTTAGGATTAAGGTTAGGGTTTTGGTTAGGGTTATGGTTAGGTTTAGGATACAGAAAAATTGACGTTAAGATCTGTGACGTCACTCAGAGCCGTTTATATGGGAGAGATACCCAAATATCCAATTGTTGATACAATTTTTGGACACAAATTGTCGGTATTTTCAGCAAAATTTTCAAAAAACCAACTCAAAAGCACCATTTTCCAGCAACATTTTTCGAAACTTACCTCAATACTGTCATGAATTTTTCCAAAGTTGGGTATGTGTCCCATTTCCCATTTTCCCCTAACCAGGGGCCGCGCCGCGCACTCCGTGCGCGGCGCGGCACCCCTGGTTAGGGGAAGGTTGAGAACTGTTCCAGTGCTGTTCGAAAACTGTTCGAGTTGCTCTAACCAGATCTCGACGGGCGATGTCCGTCCCTTTCTTCTGACTCGGAAGGCGCAAAGTGACGTCCAAATGTGGAACGTTGCGCCGCGCGCGCGAGGGTAGGGTAACATCCTACGAACCAGATCCCTTTTAGTTTTTAGTTAATTTACGCACCCCGGGCCCCCCGGGCCCGCCCCCCGCTGGTTAGGGGGAACTGTTCGAGAACTGTTTTAGTACTGTTCGAGAACTGTTCCAGTGCTGTTCGAGAAGTTGCTAAACACGTATATCCTTCCTAAGCCCGCATAGGTGTGTGTACGCGCCGCGCGAGCCACACAGGGATATACGTGTTTAGCAACGTATATCCCTGTCTGCGTTGCTAAACACGTATATCCCTGTCTGCTTTGCGCGGTGCGCGTACGCACACCTATGCAGGCTTAGGAACTGTCTGCTTTACGCGGCGCGCGTACGCACACCTATGCAGGCTTAGGAACTGTCTGCGTTGCGCGGCGCGGCGCGGCGGCGCGCTTCGACCCGTAGGTCGACGGACGTTGCCCCGTCTGACTGGATGGCGACTGGCGTTGTCCGACGTCGTCAGCTGACGACGTCAGACAACGCCAGTCGCCATCCAGTCAGACGGGTCTAGACCCATTATTTGGTATCTCTCCCATATAAACGGCTCTTGTCAGGCGTTGCCTGACCCCCTCGCGCGCGCGAAGCGCGCGCACCATAAATTTAAAATTTTAAATAATGGGTCTGACGACGTCAGACAAAACGGCTCTGAGTGACGTCACAGATCTAAACGTCAATTTTTCTGTATCCTAAACCTAACCATAACCCTAACCAAAACCCTAACCTTAATCCTAACCCTAACCCTAACAAATCTTGACCCTAATCCTGACCATAACCCTAGTCTTTAAAGCGCTAGGTGCGCTTAATTATATTTTTCTGAGTGACGTCATTGTCATAGATAATGAAGGCTCCCGTTTATATGGGAGACCTACCCATTATTTGGCGCGCGCGCTTCGCTCGCGCGAGGGGGTCTGGCAACGCCTGACAAGGATGGCGAGGTTGCAAAGTGACGTCCAAATGTGGAACGTTGCGCCGCGCGCAAGGGTAGGGTAACATCCTACGAACGAGAACTGTTCCACTGCTGTCCCAGAACTGTTCGAGAACTGTTCCAGTACTGTTCGAGAATTACTCCATGTTACGGAGCCTTATTTTGCGCGCGCCAGCGCGCTTCTCCAGAGGCGAGCGCGAACAAACAGGGACACGTAACATTTGGTAATTCGAGAACTGTTCAAGTACTGTTCGAGAACTGTTCCAGTACTGTTCGAGAACTGTTCCAGTATGCAGTACTGTTCGAGAACTGTTCCAGTACTTTTCCAGTACTGTTTGAGAACTGTTCCAGCACTGTTCCAGTACTGTTCGAGAACTGTTCGAGAACTGTTCGAGAACTGTTTGAGAACTGTTCCAGTACTGTTCGAGAACTGTTTGAGAACTGTTCCAGTACTGTTCGAGAACTGTTCCAGTACTGTTCGAGAACTGTTCCAGTACTGTTCGAGAACTGTTCCAGTACTGTTCCAGTACTGTTCGAGAACTGTTCCAGTACTGTCTGAGAACTGTTCCAGTACTGTTCGAGAACTGTTCCAGTACTGTTCCAGTACTGTTCGAGAACTGTTCCAGTACTGTTCGAGAACTGTTCCAGTACTGTTCGAGAACTGTTCCAGTACTGTTCGAGAACTGTTCCAGTACTGTTCCAGTACTGTTCCAGTACTGTTCCAGTACTGTTCCAGTACTGTTCGAGAACTGTTCCAGTACTGTTCGAGAACTGTTCCACTTCCAGTAGTGTTCGAGAACTGTTCCAGTACTGTTTGAGAACTGTTCCAGTACTGTTCGAGAACTGTCCCAGTACTGTTTGAAAACTGTTCAAGAACTGTTTGAGAACTGCCCCAGTACTGTTTGAAAACTGTTCAAGAACTGTTTGAGAACTGTTCCAGTACTGTTCGAGAACTGTTCCAATTCCATTACTGTTCGAGAACTGTTCCATTACTGTTCCAGCACTGTTCCAGTACTGTTTGAGTGATCAAGTAATGTTCGAGTAATCAAGTGCTGTTCAAGTACTGTTTGAGTACTGTTCGAGAGCTGTTCCAGAACTGTTCGAGTACTGTTCGAGAACTGTTCCATTACTGTTCGAGAACTGTTCCATTACTGTTCGAGAACTGTTCCAGTACTGTTCGAGAACTGTTACAGTACTGTTCGAGAACTGTTCGAGTTCTGTTTCAGTACTGTTCGAGTACTGTTCCAATACTGTTCCAGTTAAAATAATTCTTTATTTATTGAGGCACATGCCAGCGCCCAACGGGCGTTTCAATCAATCAATCGCTGCTTATAATAAGCAAATTGATATCTAAAAGTGCTATGATAGAATACGGAAAAACTAATTATATTTGAAAAATCGAATAATCGAAAAATAATCGAATCAGTAATACATTTTCATTCGATGAAAAATTTGCGAAATCATCTTAATTTCCCAATAAAGAGATCCGAAAACTGTACAATGTACATCATTGGAATCAGTCCATCTACATACGTTTAGAATTTCATAATACGTCTCACTCTCAGTTCAAGTACTCAAAAGTCACATGCAGGCCGGGAGTTGGCTCCACTGCCCGGCTTCACACTCCGCCTCTACACCTGACAGCTCGTACCCCTCCATGCACTCCACCGAAGCTATCGTTCCCTCCACAATCTCCAGCGTTTCCTCGCTGTCCGTGGGACTGAGGAAGGTAACTCTGTAGGCGTTCTGTACGGCTCTGTGAGAGATCCTGGGGCATTCCTCCTTCCTGTACCTGCTGCACACGAACCGGTACTCCTCGTAGGGGGCCTTGTTCCGCCACCGGCCTCGCTTGCTGGCGGTGCTGGGGAGCACCTTGTCCACCACAGCGAACCTGGTCGTCTTGTCAGCGGACTTGAAGTTCTGGTAGCGGGTCTCCTCTCCCGTGATGTCGTTATTAGCTACATCCCACTCTCCGTCCACCCACACCCACTGTTCCGTGCTCTCCCCCGTTCCTTTCTTCGTGTTGAACAGGCCGATCCAGTAGAAGTTAAAGTTCGCATCAGACTTCTTGTCGCTCCCGTACTTAGCCGTGAACAGCTCGTAGACTTCCAGGTTGTGCATCCTCGTTGGGACGTGTGCCAAGTCCCACCCCTCTCCAAGGTCCTGACACCAACTCCTGGCGTTCTGGAAGGACTTCCTGCCCACCCCCAACTTGTACTCAATCTCCCTCCTGGCACCCACTTCCAGACTATACGCCTGGAAAGTGTACCTGCAGCTCTCGTTCTCAATGTTGTCCGCGTAGTTCACATACCCTCCATCAGCGTAGTCTGTACCGTAGCTGTTCCTCACTATGTAGTACGGGTCTCCGTTGTTGGCCTGCCAGCCAACAAAGGTCAGGGCGTGGGGGATTGAGTCTGCAGAACAGCCCTGCTGCCCGTCATCTGTGACTACCTCACTGCTGTCCCAACCCGATAACTTCCTGCCCACGTACATGCTGTGCACAGTGGGGCCTCTTTGCAGGGCCTCTCTCACCGCTTCAGGGGTCGCACTGAGGGATGTGAAGTCGTAGAGCCAGACGTCTGAAGCTAAGAGCCTTAGATGGATTTCGGAATTTGCAGGGTCGTGTCGCGGAGAAAAATGTGGCGTCCTACTACTGGCCCCCACTAAACTACATCTGTCACTGGAGTAGTCCCCCTCGAAAGGGTAGTCCTGTTCGTAGGGCACATACTGCTCCTCCGCGATCCTCTGCAGCTCCTGGTATAGAACCCCTGCGTTACACCCGTTCTCTGGCTCTCCTGAGTCTACGTCCTCCCCACAATCCACCAGGTACTGAGTGGATATTGAAGTCAGGACACCCGTAAAGTTAGCCACTTCCCAGTCCAAGGCCCCTGCTATGGCAAAGGACACACAGCTACCGCAACTCCCTTGGTCACCAACTGGAGGCATGTGCTCATCCCTCCAATCAACGTCATCAGAGGACACGGCCACTTGGACCAGTGCCAAGGTTATGAACTTCAAAATCATGTGCTCTGTTGGAAAATCTAATCTGGGGGGTTTCTGCGTTAGGAAATGGTCAAATGCATTGGATTACCTATGAACATCGTATGAAGGACTTTTTGCACGAATAAAGATCAAATGTAGAATAAATGTATCCCAAATATGGTAGGTATGCTTCTGTACTGAGACTGACTATATGTAAGTACGGAAAGAGGCTGAAAAGGTGAAATAAGTGACATCAAAAAACGTCAACAATGGAATACTGGACCTGCAGATCTTGACAACTTCCACTTCCAGGATCAGCGCTTGTCTTATATATCCAGCTGAACAATGCAAGTGACCCACCCTCCACGCCTCCACCCAAAAATTAGTTAATGATCTTCTGGCCATTCAACGGGAACACCATTGTCATGGCGAGAACACTATAGTTACTACCTGATTAAAGAAATAACCAATGCTTGCTAGATGAATTAACTTCATCGTCACTGGATATTATCATCAGCCGTCAAACTCCATTAAACACTTTCAAACATCTCAATAAAGTGCCCGGGTGAAGTGGAACTGGAAGCTCATTAAGTGAACAGTAACGTTATTACGCCATTATTGAAATAAGAAAGGAGATAAACAGTTCTTTATATCTGGATATAGAACAAAAGAAAAGGGATGGCAAGTGGAACTGGAAGCTCATTAAGTGAACAGTAACGTTATTACGCCATTATTGAAATAAGAAAGGAGATAAACAGTTCTTTATATCTGGATATAGAACAAAAGAAAAGGGATGGCAAGTTATTACCTAATGAGAGGTGAAATTGGCATGGTCATTATTAGTGTAGTTTATCCAGAAGATAAAAAGGTTCCTATTGTTAGTTCCCATTCCATTTTGTCCAATTTATTGTCGATGAAAAAGTCTCTTCCTTTTCTTTAATTTTCATTGTTAATCAGTTAACAAACTGTTAATATTGAAAAGCAAATTCTACATCTCTACATGAAGCGCATGGTTAAACTTTCATTGCTCAAGAAGAGACAGATCACAATAATAATTGTTGTCAATGTCACCATTTCAAGATTATGGACCTCTGATACCATGATCGGAGATTTTTAGAATTTTAAATCAATTATGGAAATTTATGGCATGGGAGAATGGTGTTCTTAGCCCCACTTCCCTTCATTTCAAGGTTTTACCTTTTGTTCCCAATCATCCGAGACCGAAATACTTCAGAAAACAATTTTAACTCAGAACTTAAGAATAAATAGTCAAAAATCTAAACGTCTGGATTGATTTTTGGAAATTGCTCGCAAATTGAGAAATTGCTAAAATTTACAACTATATAATGTCTATTGCTCTATAGAACCTACAGCTAAATTTCAGTTCAAAATTTGCGCCCTATAACATCATATTTAAAAATTTTTAATGTCCCTATTTTGTCATCTAAAATCTTAAAATAAAGAAAATAATATTTGTGGGAAGTATACTTTCGAAATCGAATACTTCTTCAACTTTCTTAATTTTCTTAAATATGCTGCCTGCAGTTGAGCACCATAAAAAGACAGTCCTTTACGGCAGTCCTCGACTTTATTTCATAAGACTTAATCTTTATCATGTTTAATATTGCTGTGATTCGACATAATCAATACTTAATAATTATCAAATTGAAACTGAGAAATTATTTGTACCAAAAGAGAGATTTTAAAAGTTATATAATAATCAGTAACTAATAAAGTATGTCACGGCAGTCTTTACGATGGATGAGAACAGTCCCCCTACACTAAGACAGGGCGCACTGCCCGTGCAAGAGTTTGGGTCCCGACCAAGTGGCGATGCCCCACGTGATGCCCTCGCTGTGCTCGCGGGGGTTGCCCAGGCAGTGGGAGATGTACCGCACCCGTCGGATGGTGCGGTCTCTGTTCCGGTGCTGGTGTCCGTACAGGTGCACCTGAGGCAGGGAGGGTGAAACTTTCAGACATTATTATGGGTCAAATATAATTTGGTTGGACATAATTGGGTCGGAAATAAACCAAAATAATTGGGTCGGATATTTTGGGTCTGAAATTATTTGGTTGGACATTTGGTAAGAGAGTCATCATGGACGCAAGGAATTCAAGCTCCCACGTAATGCCCGACTAAATAATTTCCATGAAAACAGTTGCAATTATTCTAGCATATTCGAGGATTTCAGGATGTCAATATTTTGCATTTCAAAACTCAAAAGTCGCTGCTGATCATGAGCGGTTTTCATATGTATTCGTCAATAATCGATTTCTTCCGTTTCCTAACAATTCCTCACCATTGATCCTATTTTCCTGAGCTGTCGATCCAGTATGTGACTGCCTGCTACTCTGCTGAAGTTGAATCTGGTCCCGAATTCCTTCTCTTTCCAGTCAGGCGATGGCAAACCCTGCAAGGGCAAGCAGTGAGCAACCAGCTATATAGAACAAGAAGGAAAGGTTATAAGCAGTGTAAGACTGCTTCAATTGAGCAATTGGGGAAAATACACAACGGGTAAGCACATCGGCGTGTAAGATCTGAATGACTCAAAGAAGACTGCTGCTACAGAATGGTGTCAAAGGATTTGACTGAATATGGCCCTGAATATGAAAGCCACTCACCATGATGCTCCTCTCCAGCGCGATTTCAGTCTCATCCTGGATACTTGCTCTCATGAGTTCTGGTCGGGGCACGAAGTGGGAGAAGGTTATGACCGGAGCATCGTAGGAACGCGTTATTCGCTCTGTGTTCATGTCAGCGAATAACTGCGCCAGACTTGGACAGCTGCCAGACGGCCTGCGTTTCAAGGCCGGCCACTGGAACAATAAAGCAATAAGTCTTATTGAAATAATATCGTAACAGGAAATGGTCGCATAGTAGATAACATGGAACAGTTATATGAGGAGCTATTAAGTACAAATGCTATCAGCCGAATCAAGGGTCTGACCATTTTATTTTTCATATATTTTAAGGAAATGACAGCTGTTATTAGATTATTGGCTTTGAAAAACGTTCATATCTGTTGAAAAGGCTACATATTGCTGTTGCCCGGGTGTTCCCACCTTGCAGTAGAAGGCGTCGCTCCATCCCATGTCCTGGAGACTGGTGTCCTTCCAGGAGGTGGCTCCCCCGGGGCAGTAGAGGGTGTTCTTGGGGTCGTCGTCAGGCCCCGCGTACCAGGAGTAGAGGGGAACTACCCACACGTCCTGACCGTCCGCACACCGCACCTTCCCTGGTTCTGTCTGCACGCCTGCAGGGAGTGGAAGATGAGCTGCTGGGAGTGCAAAGAATTGAAGTCATGAATCTGATAAATCATGAAGTGAAGTCATGAATCTGATTCTGTGAAAACCAACTAACTGTTGTAAATAGGGAAGCATAAGCCGGTGAATTGACTTCTTCGTTCCCAGGAAGCCAAATTGCATTGCGATTTGCGTGCATGGTGCAGTATTGTTGATTCTTCAGCAGCATTCGTTCATGCTCCAATTCATTTGCCTTCATTCACCTATATTACTCTATCGCAATATCATAACACCCTCACCTATTTGGTCGCAGTGCCGCACGATCTCGAAGAGTTTGACTAGAGAGTTGGGGGATATGTCTGACTTGTTGATCCAAAGCTCGTGGTTCCCGGGGATGAAGAACACTTCCTTGTACTTCGACTTCAGAATACTCAGCGTTTCTATCAACCTGCCGAGCAAGATGGGGTTAAGAAGGGATGTTTAGTCATTTATAAGTCATTTGCAAAATCTCATTAGATTTATCAGAAGCTGAGAAGCTCAGAATTTGTAGTTATAGTACTCATAAGCTCGGGCTCTCGGGGCAGCAGTGATCCCTACAATAAACATCGCATCGCGACGAGAACTCAAGAAAGCTAGAAATTGAGACTCGAGTCCAAAATTTTCGTACTTTCGTATAGTATAGATAAATTCAGAAAACTGACAAGAATAATTATCTACAACCCGCTTACCAAGATCAACGATCAATAATCCTGGCTGCAAGTTATCACTTCATGTTTTCATGAGATGCCGATGAATCACGAAGTCATGACAAACATTCAAACAAGCAGGTGAACGCAGAATCGGTGTCGTAGCAAGGTGACCGTGTTCTCAAGAGATCAGAATAAACGGGTTTGTACATAAGTACACACTACTACACTACACGCGGTTGAAGGGCTCTCCAAACACTGAACGCAACGCAATGAAATGAGTGGTTCTCACGCAGCCAATGAGAGAGCAGCTAACGCGCCACGTGACACTATACAAGGCGCGCGCAGTACATGTGCAATCGATCATTTGGTTGTGTGTATATAGTCTTGTACATTTTGTGTTTCGTTGCGGATTTTGTAAAAATGCTCTCATGCGTTTAACGTATAAGTTTTATCCCGTGTTTTGGAATGCCTACTGTTACTACCTAACGGTTTTGTTGCTTACCTGGCCTTCAGAAGTTCAAACCCGCAATTCAGGGATTTCTATTCTCTAATCAGGTGAGTGCAGATATTCAACTGAACTTTTTAAGCCAAAGTTTTCAGCATATCAAAAGTTTAAAGCACTGCTTTCAATCATTGATACCTACCGTGTTCGGATTGCTTACTTTCTTTCGATTCTTTCTAAAAACGAATAAAGAAAATGGAGAAAAAGCTATCCGACCGTTGTTGGGCTGTACCTATTCATCTTGGGTATTCCAGGAGGGACAGGCTGTCCTACAAACATTTGAGCTAAAGTTTTCAGCTGCTTCGTGTGCTCATATCCTCGAACATAGTTTAGTTGTTTCAAAGCTTCCACATTCAACACTCATAGGGCCAATGAACTCTTCAGCTTACTCCTTATATTTCCATTTCACGCCTGTTTTAACTCGCTCTGATACCATACCTACCAATTTACTATGACACCAATTGATCATCTGTAAGCTGATATTTGAAAAATGCTAAGTAGGCAATGAAGATATTAATTTCTATTTTCCACTTTTTCATTATGATATCAGAGAAGTCAAACTATGTCAAACATTCGCCGTAATAATGTTAACCTATTTCGCACGATGACGTGGTATATTAAACCTGTAGCACCTGTATAGATTCTAGAGATTGGTATAATTTAGTAGGCTTATAAGCTCCTCCTGTATCACTGCCCTTAAGCCACTATAGACGGGATGCTAATGAATCAATGGGTCAGGACAGAGCATTGCGTAATCCAGTAATTTACTGCTGAGATCATCATACGATTAAGACATGATCGATGGTCTTAATGCTTGGCTGAGTTATTTCATGCGACGTTCGAGCTATCTATGCCAGACTGCAATTCCATACGATTCGAAAATAACCCTTTGTTTCCGAGTCGGGATTCAAATAATCAAATCGATGAAGATATCAGCTATGACTTTATGCTTTTATGGAGGGGGGGGGGGACTGAAATAATTATTCTATTCAATAAGTGAAATTGTGTACAGTAGGATGCCATAATTATTGGCGCGGCGCTAATTATAATTTTAGGAACATAAGTAGGTATTATAAATACGTGGAGAACTGTGATCACTACGCTGAATTAATCACAGATTATCTCGCAGACAATGCAACTCCAGCTGAGTGACGAGTTTGTGAAAGCTACTCAGAGACACAACTTATGCAGATTCGCTTGGATCCCGAACCTTTAAGTAAGCAATTTAGATTCTTTATGTTTTGAAGTTTTGAAGAAATGTATCTTATCTGTTATCTAATAATCAACAGTATTTACAAATGATAAAGTGGATTTGAGAACCCAAATGATTTTTAATCCCTCCCATTAATTGTGTTTTATAACGAACCATTTCGAACCATTCCGCAAGTTGCGGGGTTCATGGACTTATAAGGCTTTGACAACCACAGAGCTACAGGTATAACTATAATTGTACAGTGAGCTCCCGGCCATAATGACGTCATTGTTGCGATTGGACATTATACAATGTAATAGCTGCTGAGAGAAGGATAGTTGCGATTGCTTGCTACGTCATTATCACGTTTTGGAGAGGTGAGCGGATGACATATCGTGGCGTGATTTCCGGTGCAACCTCTAACAGTCCTATCACATGTCCAAACAGATTAGCTCTAGCTGACGTTGATAATACGCACCAAATTTCCCGGAACGGTGTGTTATCGCCCTATTGTATGAGCACCCACACCACTGTGGCAGCAGGGAGAAGGTGCCCCGGAAACTAGGACGGGTTGACGTTGGAAAGTGTAGCATTAAGATATCTCGTAATGACGTCACTATGTACCGCCCGCTGCACCCCCACTCACCTCGTGATGTTATCGCTGACGTCACCAGCCACTATCAGCACGTCCTCGGTTCGTTCCGGAAGGTTCTCCACGAACTTCATGTTTGCCTCGTAGTCGGTGTGCAGGTCAGAGATTCCATAGATCAGCGACATCGAGCGAGGAACGCAACACTAGAATATCTTTTCTAATATATCAACAATAAACGTGTTGTTGCGCAACGGAGTGTATTCTCACGGAGGTTGCTGGGGGAAAAGAAAGAGTTGCTAAGTGACGAGCGTTGCTGAGGAACAAGCGTTTGTTGGCTAGTGGTTGCTAGGTGTGTTGCTAGGATCCTCGGCGAGTTGTCAGGAAAGCAAAAGCCGGGTGTTGCGAAGTGTTACCCGAGGTTACAAGGGGACGGAGTAACAAGTGTGGAGCGGACTTACAGCTGTTATAAGGACCGAGATAACTGTCACTAGGACACGACTCATTGCACTGCGAGTATTTAGAGAGAGCGCGCTTACTGCCATGACACCACTCACTCAATGGTTTAGTTGCATTTCGCTCCCTACCCCTCCCCGGCCGGCCTATAGAGAGCTTCCTTTAATGTCACGTGTCTTGCCTCAGCCAATGACGTTGCAGTATTCCTGGCACGTGTCCGTTCCGAGAGCACGTGCCGTGGATTCTGGGCAGTAGATTGCTCAACAGTTAGTGTTGGTAGCGTAAGCGGTGTTCGCTCATAAGCTGTGCGAAAAGACGAAGGCTTCGCTCGGTAAGTTGGGTCACAAGACTCGTGTTTAAGTGTTAAAGATGGTCACATGCCACGTGTTTAGCTGTCACGTGACCTGATTGACAGCAGGGATCCTTGGACAACTGTCAGTAGACTGCAGTAGTGTCGGGTTGCTGAATCTTCTGGGAAATGTCACTCTAATTCCGAGCTGAGCATCACTTGCAAGATGAACATCAGGCCCATTTCGATAACTCCTGATAAAACCCTGAATCGTGATATTTAATGAGTATTTATCGAGTCATTTCATAGGTTAACCTCTGTTATGTTGGCTTAATGCCTTAAAAAGATAGAGGTACCTTATTCCAACAGCTTATACAGTTCAGTAATCAGTTAGGAGGGGATTAGGATGTTACAATGGTAAATAGTTAAATGATTATAAACACTGGTCAAGGGATTATTAATTCGTTTATTGAAATTGTAACGCAATAGATGTGCATTGTGAAATTTAAAATTCCCTCGCAATTTTTTCAATTCCAACACTCTGCATTGACCATAAAATATTATCAAAAATTTAGTTGAACTTAATTTGAAAGTACCCATCCTACCAATTCCTCAAGACTGCCTTATATTTACCTACATAGGTGACTTTTGTCTTTTAGTAGTCTAACAAAATTATCCCGGAATTTTCAACTTTTGAATCAGGTCTCACAAAATACCCCTGATGGTGATTTAGGAGTGCTACCATGTAGTCTTAAATTACAAAGCTAGAATGATACTATTATATTGAGGACAATGCATCACAAAAGTGAAGATGATATTTCCAAACACACACTCACAGACGTTGTAAACCGTTAATATTTTCAACCTTACGATAGTAAGATGTGTCCGTGTAGTCACCACACCCTGTAAAGGAGTACTAGATCTGTGTGCTCCTGGGTCTTATGTTTTATCAACTCATAACTTCTTGAAATAAAACTGTAATGTAAAGTTTCCTGGGCATTCGGCTGAATGGATTTCTATAGAGCTTTGAGAATTGCGATGTATCTCTTATCCTTAGCTTAGTGGGCTGGGCTTGAATCCAACTCACGTCTTGACCGTTAAATTCATGAAGAAAACATAAAAGAACAAATTCAAATCAGAAAATATATATGAAACAGAATTTAATACAAATTATTACAGAAATTGCTACAAATTCAAACGAAATTATGCTTTGAGTTAAGGTTTTAAACCAGATGATAAAATTCACGTTAGATCAAATTCAAAAGCAAAACACAAAAACATTCAAAACACACAATTGAAATAACGAATTCAATGGGTATAATGGATCCAGAGCACTTGTGACTTGTGCAAGGGAAACTATAATATAATCAAACATATCGGGAGGAAACAATATCTTACTTATAAAGTCGCAGATTGTGTATGTTCTCCGTACGTCACGCCCCATGGCAACGCGCGCGCAATGGGGGGAATGCACGTGCAGATTAATTGCGCGCGCGTTCATTTCTGTTTAATGCTGTTTCGATTTCGGAGCTTCGTAACTTTTGATCTGATTGGAATTTTTTTATGCGGTAAAAAGTATTTAGTTGATTTGAATTTGCGAACGAGGTGCTGCGTAGCAGCGCCGAGTGAGCTGTGTATTTGCAGGCCCAACGGGCCTGCTAGTCTTACTTATAAAGTCGCAGATTGTGTTTTTTCTTTGTACGTCACGCCCCATGGCAACGCGCGCGCAATGGGGGAATTGCACGTGCAGATTAATTGCGCGCGTTCATTTCGGTTTAATGCTGTTTTAATTTCGGAGCTTCATAACTTTTGATGCGGTTGGAATTTTTTGATGCGGTAAAAAGTATTTAGTTGATTTGAATTGTGGGGATTGGAATTTGCGAACGAGGTGCTGCGTAGCAGCGCCGAGTGAGCTGTGTATTTGCAGGCCCAACGGGCCTGCTAGTTAATTATATTTTTGCATATTTCTTGCAAGGGTTAGAGGGGTAAATTCCTCAGATACAAAATGGATTCGTATTTTTGATTTAGGCCTCCTAAAATGTTGAGCCCATTCGCCACCAATTTTTCCCCAAATTGGCTCAAAAATGGCCATTTATCATCCGGACTATACAAAAATTATGTTTTTTCAAAATATCAAGCGTGAATCGACTCTGAAAACAAAAGCATCATCAAGATTTTGCATTATTAGAATTTTTATCTGTTTTATAGGTCTTCTTCTGCCCTTATATTATGATTTGTTGATGCTGCAAAAGCCCAATTAAGTATCAATTAAGCTGCCAGTAGCAGTATAACATTACTGAAGCGTCACACATCCAGGCCTCTACCAAGAGAATGAAGAACTTGACGATCCTGCTTTTTACCCTCACAGTCATGGCAGGGTACTCACAGAAGAGAACGTGTCGTGAGGAAGTGATGGCTTTGGCCTATGGAGTCTGCAGGAGTAACAAGGTTTTATACTACAAAGATGGGTTTCTCAAGTTTTGCGAACGTACCAAGTCAATATTTTGCTCTCAGACCGGCAAGGTAAACGACATATGGGAAGCGGAATGCAAACCCACTTTGAACAAGAAGGTACAGTATCAGATGAAGAAAGTACAGAGGATGGTATGCGAGTACACGGGTGAAGACGTTCTATGTCTGGATATGAAGAAATTAACCGAAGCTACCGGACAGTGTGTGTACTATTAGTGTGCCCCTGGCACGTTGAGGTTTTACCAATCACTGCACAGGGAATGTACGGCATTGCTTGTTGATTGGTCGAACTACGAAGTGCTGTGGGTAAGACAATCTTTAGAATCGTAGCACATTCAAAACCTGTGTTTTATTGCGTTTCATAGAAATAAATTACTAGGTGTCGACCCCTCTCCAATGAATGCGTATACCAAAATCTCGAGATATCCTCGAACGTAACCTTGCCAGGACTATATCAGGGGGCTGGCAAGCCCCCCGCGGCGGTTTGCGAGCCCGAGGGCGAGCATTGAACGGCGAACCTAACGGTGCGAGGGCCGAAGCATGATGGACTTGATGTTTGTGAACCAGGATAGATCCAGGTAGATTGGTTCGTCCATGGCTGCCCTGGCAAAGTTTGATGTATCAAGCTTAATTACCCTCTGGAAGAATTTGATGCACAGTTTCAGGCAACTGATGATAAGTGGGAAGTTACCTGTCTCACCCCAGGCTGTACAGTTCAGGGAGTTGCCTCTTATGCCCAGTAGATACTTGAGATGTCGCAGGTGAACCTGTTCCAGTCCCATCCTTGCAATTTTAGGGAGACATCGATTGATGTTACCATCTCTATCAAGGCATGAGTTAAGATGTTTCATGATTGGGAGAGTGGGTAACCATACCTGGCAACCGTATGTAAGAATTAGCTTCTAATTGTAAAGTTGAACCTATTATATAGGCAGCATCTCATTGTGAGAGTGGTTTGATATGTCCAGTCGTCACATTGTTAGTCCTGGGGAACCAGCTTCATGAAAATGTGCGTGCTAAGTGCATTGAGATTCTCTGGTGTTGATGTTTCTTGAGAAGACTTACTTGAGAAGACTTCCTTGAGAAGACTTCCTTGAGAAGACTTCCTTGCACTAAGGCACTAGTCTCTTATATAATTTCGCAACCTCTGTATATTGTACGTCCGTCACGTTTTTTGTCCTTTTGTAGACACATTTTGAAGCGTGCACGTGCAGTTTTGGTATAGGCGCGCGCGTTGCTATGGTTACATATTGCGCGCGCGCGTTCATTTCTGTTTAATGATGTTTTGAATACGTTGCTGCGTAACTTTTGATGTGATTGGAATTTTTTGATGCGGTGAAATGTATTTGGTTGATTTGAATATCGCGAACGAGGTGCTGCGTAGCAGCACCGAGTGAGCTGTGTATTAGCAGGCCTAACGGGCCTGCTAGTCTCTAATATAATTTCGCAACCTCTGTATTATTATGTACCTCCGTCACGTTTTTTGTCCTTTTGTAGACACATTTTGGAGCGCCCACGTGCAGTATGGATATAGGCGCGCGCGTTGCTATGGTTACATATTGCGCGAGCGCGTTCATTTGAACTGTTAAATGCTGTTTTGAGTACGTTGATCCGTAATAACCTTTGATGTGATTGGAATTTTTTGATGCGGTAAAAATTATTTGGTGGATTTGAATTTTGCGAACGAGGTGCTGCGTAGCAGCGCCGAGTGAGCTGTGTATTTGCAGGTCTAACGGGCCTGCTAGTCTTAATTATAATTTCGTAAGACCACGTGAATAATGATTGTGCTTCCGCACCCAATTAAATTTGAACTTGCCAAGGAATTATCAAGAGAAACAAAGGCTAAGCCGGGCTTAGTCGCGCCGTTGCTATGGATACAGGTATTCTGCACGTGCAGATTATAATCAGTTCTATTCAAGTGCTTTCTGATACATTATTGACTGCTGCATTGTAGTGTTTGAAAGAACGACGTGATTACGTTTTGAATTTGAAATTCAAGATCTGAAGATAGAGAACGGATATGGCTGGCATCGTAGAGGCTATTTCCGATAGCATCTCTCCATAGATCTGTGGCAGACTTCGGTTGATTTAAATCAATTCTGAGTTGATAATGTTTTTATTAACGGAAAAATCATAGTTAAGAGAAATTTAAGATTTACCACAGACAAAATCAAACTGAGTCGAATTTGGGCATGGCACATTGCGAATTTGGAAGACTGCTCTTGAATCAATGCTTAATTCAACCGTCAGTGGTGCGAAGCGCCGCCGAGTGAGCTACATTGAAATCAAACTGCAAAAATATTATCTGCACCTATGAGTACATGTATAATTTTACAAATGAAAGTTAGGCCATTGAGCACCCATTGGAAGTTTATACGGTACAAGATTTTTTCCATTGTCTTGATTGGTCCACTCAATCCTATTAAAAAGATTCACAACTCTTTTGACCCCTTAACTGCCCACAACGAGTTGCCTTATAACTGCACATTCCTAAGCACCTAGATTAAGCTAACACTTGTAAACAGACAAATAAATCTTGCTTGAAATATTTCATTTGGCTTGTATTCGCCGGATGAGTTCGTTCATGAGTTGGTATCTCTTGATATTCTCTTCTTTTCGGGCACGGTAGACGCTGTAGGCACTGCTCTTTCTATGTTGGCTGGGTCCTTCATCAGCCTCAGTCGTGTCCTCACCCCCAACTTCTTTATTATCTTTATAAGACCCAGGAACCAATTCACCACATTGCTTCCTCTTGCACGCAGTACGCTTGGTATAAACTCGGTAGATGATGTGTATTGGAGTAAGGAGGACATTGAATGGGAATATCCACGGTACTCCATTCTTGTACTCTTTGAAAAGCTTTACTCTTGAATACTTCCATTCTATGTCTTGATTCTCGTGTATGTTTTGATAGGTACTGTTGAGCATGGCTATAAGGGTGTTGAGAATGACAACGGACATTATCACTGAGTAACTAACCACTAAGGATATCATCAATGCATCCGTCACTCTGTCATCAGTATCCAAACCCTCCATTCCGTATATGTCAAACAGAGACCAGGTCATGCTCTTTAGTGTCAGCTCGAAAGACCTAAAGTCCTTAAGAGCTAATTCAGTGCCGTTGTTGTGGTTGCTCCGTATGTTTCTGTAACAACTGGCTACACTGTACACTGCACAAACAAAGCCAAGTAAGATGAGCAGCACCAGGAACAGCAGCTTAGCGATGTCGCCCAGCATTCGTTTGACAGCAAGGTGCAACGGTCCGAGGACACTTTCAGCATCGAGGAAGTTCAGCAGACGGAAGGAAACAAACACCTGTGCCACACTGTAGGTGTAAACTGCAGCCATCGTCTTTGACTCAAAGTCAGCAATAACTTCCTGACATTGGTTTGTCCCACTATGGTTTAACAAGACGAAACTTATCACCCGCATAATGAATGCTAAGCTCAAAAGAGCACAAATCAAAACATCGACCCAGTTCCAGAAATCGGAGAAATATTTCTTCGTTCCTTTCGAAATTACTTGGAATACTTCCATGAGAATCCTTGATAAGTGGCAAAGCCACAGAAGAACTTCTTGTACCTGAATTCCTCCGAATTGAATAGCTATGATATCGGTGGGATGTTTGGAATTATTGCATGTAAAGGCACCATTGTCTTTGGACCTTATTGTCAGAGCGACACACAGCACCAACGCTAGCAGGATCACATAGTTTGCTACATCAATCTGGAATGCTATGAACGGGGCACAGATATCATTATAAAGGTAGTATAGCTTGCTGTATCGATACTTCCAGCGATTTAGCCGTATGTAGTCTTTAACGACCACAAGAAAATAGAAAGGTCCTAAAATATAAGCCAAAAAGATATTCTTCATAAGAAAAACATATTTTTTGACCGTACTTTTGTTGTTTTGGCAGCCATAGAATTCCTCAAGCATTATTTCTTGACAGAAAGGATGTGCTATGAAGTTTTTCTCTCTAGTCTCAAGCGCATCAACGATATAATCAGAGCCGCAGATGAGCCTTTTTGCTTCCCAGAGTGTTCGACATGAGTCCAGCAACCGGTAGGAGGTCTCAATTACCCTATTTCCGAGATTATTACAATCTATTGCATACTCCTGTTTAATCTCTGACACCTGGATGAGCTTTGCCCTAACTTGGTGAGCTGTTGTCAAAGGGTCTCTGGTAAGTAGTATGTATTCTGGGTGGAGGAGATCACTGAGGATCGTCATGGCGGTACGAGAAGTTCGGATACGGAGTGTTCGCCGATGCATATCCGGATACATGAGGATGTTACATAGCAGATCCACTGTCAATACCATATCAGCACCATGCCACAGAAGCTCCTGGACCAGACCCTTATTCTCCTCAGTTGGGTTGATGGATGCTGTCTGGACGGTATACAGCAGAGGGGAGTGGCCTTTAGTATCAGTTTGATTCGGATTGGCTCCATAGCTCAGCAGTAACTTGACCATCTCAATGCGCGAAATATCCATCTGACACGCTAGAAGGAGTGGGTATCTACCTAAGGAGTCTTGTGTGTTAACAATGTTAGTGTAGAACTTTATATCACACCCAAGCCTTGGTAAAATGTCGGCCTTGGGACAATGCTCTGACAGGAATGCCTTCATTTCAGCTACATTCCCAACTTGAATGATGCTGAAAAGTAATTCTACTTTTTCTATCATTCCAGCACTGGCCAGATTTTGTGATATTCTATGGTTTCCTAATATAACATCTGGTAAATTGTGATGATTCCTTTTAATCCTTGGAATGTCGGGAATATCAATTAAAACGCGGTTGAACAAACGTCTCTCTGTTTGTTCGTATTGCCACTTTCTGATTGTCCCTAACTCTGTTGATGCAATAATGTTTCCATTCGTTTCAGGATATGTTATAGTTGTGTATTTTGATGTGGTACTTGTAGCTAAGCCATGATCGCCGTTATTTTCACCTGAGTCATCATCCTCAGGAATAATTGTGCATCTCAATTCTAGTTCATCGTCACCTTTCCATGGTGACTGATGAAGATATTCACTTCTTGCATTCATCAAAGATCCGTTTCGTCCTGAACGATCAGGAGATTCGTCAAGATCGGTATCTGTCATGGGGAACGCCCTGTGATTTGTAACGGGACCATCACAGCTCTGATGGCTAACGTCGTCTTGCAAACATCTCAAAGAACCACGTAAGTTATCGGCCATCACTATATCTGCTTGACGTTTTAGATTATAATCATTGATATTTGACTGTGCCGTGATACTGACCTCTGGTACGGCTCAAATTTGCCGAACAAACTCAGGCTCCCAAAATAAACTTTTTCGATAATTTACAGTTTGAAATGTAATTTATTTCGACGATCACCAATAAATAACAATAATTGCCATCGTCGCTACAAAGTAATAAAGTATTTAAAAAAAGCTAAGAGCTGTTGGTAAACCATCTAACGATCGGCAAATAGAGAAATATATGCAACTGTAAAACGAGAAAAAAGGAAGAAAATGCTCGGTGACTTTCTGGGAACTGATGATTGGTGCACTCTATCACGTTCTTTTATAAATGTTTTCAGGATCTACTCAAACGCAAAATATGTAGAGAGCCCTTTTCTCTGGGGTTGTAATGTAATATCGTCCTACATGCATTCGGCGAATCAGCGGAATGAAAACCTCCCTTTTGGTGGATGGGAAGCGCTTTATGTTCAGTGTTCAGTAATGGTTGAAAGGTATGTGGCATCTCTTATAACATCTCATTACTTTAATAAGCTTCCTTTATCCCTACTTTCGATGTATTTGGAAAGAAGCACTGATCAGCCAATGCTTGTTCTCTTATTGAATTCTGGGGGAGATAGCAATTTCAAGGAAAAGTAACAGCCCAATTTAGCATCCCCCCGATTTTAGTTGTTTTTCAAAATTCAAATCTCATCCCAAAAAATTCAGCTAGTTTGCATCTGGTAGGTGTCTCATTGCCGTGGTACTGGACTTAAAGATTCGTTTTAGAAACAATCTTAAGCAGAGTTGATTACTGTAGTGTTGATCCCGGGCATCTTACCTTATTGGCCCTTATTTGACCAAACGAATTCCGGTTAAAGAGGTGGTCTTAGTGAAATGATATTTAAAGTAAGTGAAATGATGCTAAAACTTGGTGAAATGGAACGAAAATTTCAGGTTCTGCAAGCTACGTGAGAACCCATGTGCTTTTATGAATGAATATTGATCAGCCCCGCAACAAAAATACGCGGTCTTCTCTGGCAGCAACTAAACAACAAACGACTCGGAAGCTCCTGTAATCAGGTAAATCCGATTCTATGGAATTTTTCATCCGACCTTGTACTCAGAATTCAGATCTGTGTTAGATTTCAAACACAAGGAAATCTCCTTGACAAGGCTATGATTCCATTACAAGCACTATCGTTCATGATATTTGATTGAGCATAAAAAACTATTCCGGATCAAGTCTTGCAGATTGATGTCTTGAAGCAGGTTTTCTTTACCATTTGAATATATTACGGATCATTATACCTTGTGTAATCATGTATTAGGTAAATTCCTGTTTTTTGGACAGGAGCCAACTTTAAAAAGGTCATATTTTCACTTCTTAGGCCAAAGTAAAAAATCTGTCAGCTCAAAAGTTTTTACGCCCTAGAACATAACTACCAAGTTTCAAGGGGTTTCCTCAAAAACTGTAGGAGAAGTTGATCTTCAGCAAATCGCATTAAGTTTGCGTGCGCAGTTTAATGACAGGCAAAGTAGCGATTTGAAAAATCCATAACTTTGGCTAGGAACAATTTTTTGATGCGATAGAAATTACTGGTAGCTAGCGTTCTCCTCTATCAGAAAGAACAAAAACCGGGAAATGGACTTCAAACCCTTTCCTTCCCCCTGGCCCCCTTTACAAATAGAACTGCAATTAAATTTGATGCTGGTTGATGGTTATCCAAAACTCAAGAATAATTAATAAAAATAGAATTTGAATGCCTATAAGTTGACAAAAACATGTGAGACGTGGGTCACATATTTTTTGGTGGCAAAATCACTTACTGCAGGAAACTAAGTGAGATAGGGTGGGTGAGTCCCTTGAAAAATCTCAGAAATCCCACTTAGTTGGCAATTGGGCAATTGTTCCAACCATTTATAGTACTTGAGCCCCCCTCCCCTCCCCCTCTACCTATACATTCCATTGATTGGTTAGAAATTCACAGAAACATTAATCCGCGTACAAGAATAATAGCAGCGTCAGTCAGACGCAGCCAGCAGACTTGGTGAGGCGGCAATGTAGCTAGGAACAACAGCACGGGAATCTGGGCACTAAACACAGAGCGTACCCTGCTGGTGATAAATTAATAATAATCACAAAACCAAAAAGGATTTGGTTTTGATGGTACGCGGCGGTGTTAAAGCGTTCTTTATTGCAAAACCCATGATGTGAGAAAAAACGCGACGGTTAAAACTGCCGAAACGACGCTTTTTGAATCATCACCGACGCCTGATGGTTCAAAAAGCATGTATCTTTTAGAGATATGACATCATAAAAAGGACATACTTGTCGTTGTTTTTATCTTCTTTTGATATGTATATCTGTATATCTACCTATATCTATAAAATATATTCGTTACCCTTTTTAACAAGAACACCCTAAATTTTGGCGATTTCAAGTTTTTATAACTCGGTCGTTTTTAATCCGATTGATCTGAAATTTTGACAGATGCACCAGCACCTTTGACCCCCAATCAATCAACCATGCGTTAATCAATTTTGGTTCCATTCTGACATCGTAAAGTTTATCACATTTCAACGAGAAATATGGCGAATCCATAAAACATATAGTTGCGGGCTGGCAAGCAAAGTTACATTAACTCATTAACTCACTCCCGATGCTCGGAAGCTCCTGTACTGTTAGGATAGCCTCCCAATGCTCGCCCTTGGACCCTTCGGGCCCTCGGGCTCGCAAACCGCCACGGGGGGGCTTGCCAGCCCCCTGAACACAAATAATCAGAATTCAGAATACTTATTCTTGTGAAAACCTACTGGTAGCTGGCGTTCTCCTCTATCAGAAACAACAAAAACCGGAAAATCGACCTCAAACAACCCCCCCCCCCCCTCTTAAGAAATAAAACCAGAAATTAATAGAAAATCGACAAAAAGGGGTGGGTCCCATATTTCTTGGTGGCAAAATCACTTACTTCTGGACACTTAGTGGGATAGGGTGGGTGGGTCCCACTTAGTGGGCATGTGTTCCAACCATTTAGTGCTTGAGGATTGACTCCCCTCCCCCTCTACCTACACATTCCATTGATTGGTTAGAAATTCACAGAAACATTAATCCGCGTACAAGAATAATAGCAGCGTCAGTCAGACGCAGCCAGCAGACTTGGTGAGGCGGCAATGTAGCTAGGAACAACAGCATGGGAATCTGGGCACTAAGCACAGAGCGTACCCTGCTGGTGATAAATTAATAATAATCACACATAATCAGAATAACGATCACTTATTCTTATTTCTTATCTGTTACAGTTATGATTCAAGTTTCTTTAGCGGTAATCGTGAGCGTAGGGCTCTTTGCTCCTTCGCTCGCCGGAGAATTGCAGAGGAGAGCGGCCTGTACTGCCAGTGATGAGGAGCAACAGGACGCTCTGAGGAGCTTCAAGAACAAGTGTCTGGAGAGAGGATGGCCCACGACTCTGGAAGGATGCACAGTTACAGGAGACCCTGCCGATCTTACTGCAAGGAACAAGAAAGCCTGCGCAAGCCTTGACGATATCTTAGTGCCATGTGCGGTGAGTTGCGGAGTTGATGGCAAGTACAGCAAGTGGAGCGACTGGAGCGAATGCTCGGCGGAGTGTGGAGGCGGAGTCATGGTGAAGACCCGGAAGTGCGACAGTCCGGCACCATCCTTCGGTGGAGCCCCATGTGAGGGATCAGACACGGAGGAGAAGGAATGCAACACGAAGCCTTGCAAGGTTGTGGACGGTGGGTGGAGCGATTGGGAACCAGTCGGGAATCAGTGCTCAGTAGAGTGCGGCGGGGGTGAGTTAGCATTCACCAGATCCTGTGATAACCCCAAACCTTCTGAGAATGGAGCCGACTGCGAGGGAGCCGACAGAAAGACGGAGGAATGCAACACCGACCCCTGCCACGTGGACGGTGGATTCGGTGCTTGGAGTGACTGGAGCCAGTGCTCTCAAGAGTGCGGAGGCGGAGAACAAAGTCAAACCAGGAAGTGCGATAGTCCCGCCCCATCAAATGGCGGCATGGAATGTTTGGGGGAAACCACACAGACCAGAGAATGCAACACTGAGGCATGCGGCGTTGTCTACAAGATTTCTCACAGAACTGGAAATGGAGAATGGGACGCCGGTGCCAGAACAGGAATGTACGATTTCACCCTGATCGGAACAGAAGGGACAGTTGGCCCCATAGACTGTGCAGCCGACCGAAGTAAGGGTGTGTACTCAACTTGTACATTCGAATTGCCCACCAACATTGGGAAGGTCAGGACGGTCAAAATCAAGAACAAGGGGGCCGACATGTGGGCTTTCACAACGCTCTTCGTCAATATCGCAGGAAAACTCAACGCCAGATGGCAAGCCAGCGGAGGCCCAATCAAAGTGCAACACTGGTCACTAGTAGAGCTACAAATGACCAACATACTCGACCACGACATTTCCTACACCATCACTCACAAGACCGGAACTGCCACGTGGGACGAGGGTGGAAGGACCGGGGCTTATGTTTTCAATCTGATTGGAAGTCTGGGCGAGACGTTGCCATTCGACTGTAATGCTGACCGATCGGCCGGAGCGGTTGGAACTTGCACCGTTTCGAGCAACTCGGAGCTGGGAAAGCTACTGAAGGTGAGGATCAAGAACAAGACGGACAACCACTGGGTGTTCAAGACCTTCAAAGTGGAGGTTGACGGAGAGGTTGTAGCGAACTGGGCTGGCTCGAAGAAGGTACCTGACCGGCAAACGGTACTTGCCGTCTTTCAGTGATCAAGGGAATGGACAGTAGACGAATTTTCACAAACAGATGTGTAATTCCTGTCTATACTTTTCGAATTATTTTTGTTTCAATAAAATTCCTAAAATGTGGAGGGCCCTTTTTAAACGTTGAAAAAATTTATATAAGAACTTTTTCGCAGTCTTACATTTAAGTAAAATACATGGGCAGGATATTTTACTATAATTTCAGTTTTCTTCAAATTTAAATCATTGCTAAAAAATGAACCTAAATGATAGCGTATCTACTTAAAAGCTTGAATAATGTTAACTTCAAAATATATTTCCTCGAATCGTAAGTCTTAAATGTTAAAGTACACAAATTTTCGAAATTGTTTAAAAAGTTGTAAGAATTTAGAATTTCAAAATAGCTCAGAAATCAGAAATTGGTGTCACCCATACTGTAGCAAAAACCTGACAAAAGGGTTCCCTCCTCAAAGTATTGGCTCTGGTCCAAGTTGCCTGTCTCGGGCTCGCTTTCATCATGGTAGCTCCCCGTCTCTTTAGGCTCATTTTCCACCTCCTCCTCCTCCTCCTCCTCCTCCTCATCCTCCTCCTCTTTCTCTTCCACAGCTTCAGGTTTGTGTTCCAGTAGTTTGGCAAAGTAGTCTGGCTCTGAGGAAGGGTTCTACGGTTATTCATATAAACGCGGCATGAAAATTAATCCTTCCTTTCCCCAAGATAGTTAAAATAATTCTAAGTCACACCGTGATATAACCGAGAATAATCGAAAATAATTTTTGGTTATAAATCGGGACCTATCAACAATGATCGACGGAGTCTACAGTCTCGGTATTTGCCAAGGATTAAAATTCTACCCGATTTGGCCTTGCTCAGAAAAGTCATTCCTCAGTCCGACGGCCGACCTGAGGACTCGGCCTCGGTCCAGTCCTGACCGAGGACCTGACCGTGGACCTGACTGAGGACCTGACCGAGGACCTGACTGAGGACCTGACCGAGGACCTGACCGAGGACCTGACCGAGGACCTGACCGAGGACCTGACCGAGGACCTGACCGAGGACCTGACCGAGGACCTGACCGAGGACCTGACTTTTTACAGAGCCTCCATCACCAGTTCCTGCCTTCGGTCGATCATTGCACATCACCTACTGATGGTTTGAGAGAGGTTTCTTGCTCTCTCATAATATAGGCTTGATAGTCTTATGATTATATACTATACAGTTGCATTTGCAAGATTACGCTCGTATGCTTTGAGTTTTGACCTGCCCAGACATCTGCAATTTATCGCCAATTAATTATATGTTTCATTTTAAAGTCACGTCCAAGTTCCAGCACGATGAATAATTGTGGCTTCGATCAATTCTTGCATGCACTCAATTACTCAATTTGTTTTGTGTGTTTCTGTTTTTGCTAAGTTCAAATCAGAATCGTGAGTATTTTTGATTATGTCCTTTAGTTTGAAAATTGCAGCCTTCTCATCTCATAGTTGCTTGATAGTTGATGAAAGTGACATTAAGATTCCAAGCATCAATACAGTGATAATGAACACTGAGTAGTTTAGTACTTGAGTAGTGTGTAACCGCTCATTTTTAGATAAGAGAGGACTAAATGCCAATTATAAGCTATGGTTTTGGTATTCAAATTTCGAAGTAAAAATTGCGAAATTGCTTTATGGGGTTCGACGACATTTTTCAATCAAAGATTTTATGATACTAGAAGTAAGACAAAGCCGAAGCAATCCGAATTAACCGTGAACCCACCCATAAAAGCATAAACCTCCCCAAATCTCGGTGAATTTCAACCCAAAAAGAAGGGTTTGGCTTGAATTGTCTCGAGTGGCTTCCGATTGATTCAGTTCGTTTTTACTATCGGGTTGATTCAGGTCGTGTCAAATCTTGGCGGATCACCAGTTCAAAAATTTTATTGCAACCAGCAACCACTCGGAATGACCCAAATTATTAATCTGGAACAAGGATAAACTAGCCAAACTTCTTGTTTTTGGATTGATTGATGGTTCGGTTTGAATTGCATTAATTAGGATGATTCGGGTTTATTTTGGGGAGTTTTTGGGTAGTTAAGACTTTATTGGTAGATTCGAGTTGTTCCGTTCTAGTCAGAATAAATTGGATTTTTTGGTTTATTAATAGAATTTAAATCGACTTTTCACCGTATCATTTCTATGAATGGACCAAAAAATTCCAATTTTTGCGTCAATTGGATCTTAAATTTATTCCGTTGACGGCCGAAAGCCAAAAATTCCCATTTTGCCATCAAAAAGTTATAAAAAGTATGTCAATTTGCATAAAGCTTATTGAAGTTATTTTTGTCGTGACAAAAGTGGCAAATGAATGTTTGAAAAATGTTTGAAAAAAACGGTTTCAATATTAAAATTTTGGTTGTTCGCAAAATTTTATGTGCTTAACATTCGCTTATTCGTATCTATTTTTGTACCTAAATTAAAAACCATGTGGAGTGACGCATTTTGTGCTTGGTTGATCATGAAATCAAGTGGTTATGAAAAATAACCAATGTTTCTCTCGTGCTTTCATCTTGGTCAAGCACTATGATACTTACTACTTACTAGTTACAAGTTACGATGCTCGATTATTATCATTCTCACTTTAGCGGAAGTATTACTTGGTATTCCGTATTATTAATAATATTTGTTGAATTAATATTCATTTTGTCATTGTCAAATGCATCTGTTTATGCAGTAAAATCACAAAAGCACAAATATTTAGTGATCTGGTGTGCCCTGATACATACGAAATGCTTATTTGTAACAGGACAATATTTAACTCTTATATTGACCGCATTGCAGGTCTTGTTATAAACTTATGCGACAAATAACAGCAATTAATACACTGTGTAACCGCACTTAAATGGAAATATCACTATGGATCGAGAAGTACTGCTCTTTAAGGAAGTTTGATTTGATACATGTTTGTTTACAAACAGTACTGTGCCACGTGACCCTGGAGACTATCAACTAAATAATACCTTGTTCCAAGTATATGCTATCTGCAAATATATCTATCCAAGAGAGAGACCACAGGTCACATTTGTGATTTGTGTGTCGTTATCTTTGCCACGTATTGTGCCGTATCACTGCGCACATTTACTGCTCTGCTTCCCCTCCGTAAATATATCTGCCCTGCTTGTGAAGCTGAAATGTTAAAAACGCACATGCAACGTGACCAAGTCACGTGACACGTGCTCGCCGTGTCGTGTGCCCGCGCGCGCGGCCCTCCACACCACGTGACCCTGTTATCAGTTGTTAGGAGCAGTGACCAGTGCTGACACGTGACAGTCACGTGATGCTAAACGTTATCAGCCACGTGATATGCAGCCCAACACTAACTAGCCAATCCAGCTCTGTCTTTTTCAACCTGTTAGTATGTATATGTAGCTTTCAATCTACTTTTAAAACTTTCATTCTCTGAATCGAAATGCTTATTAAACACTGCACTTGTTCACCGGATCGCTCATTCGTGGCGCTTGTCTTTCTCTGAGTTAAACAGTTTTTATTGCGCCCCGCTTTAGTGTATTCGGGCTTTTTGGCTCTCCAAATTTCTTAATTCGGGTTTGTTTCCTTGTGTCCTCAGCCGTGAGATCCTAAAACACTATCAATATCAACCGCAAAACAAACAAAGTGCGATTACACTTCCCAGCTCATGGCCACCCACGTGTGGATCAAAGTAACATTCCTGCTTTGAATATATTTAATTTGCAATGTGTGCTATAATATCAGGTAATTAAACGTTCGTCATGCCTTTAGTATGCACATTATGTTACCACTACCTCTCGATCACTTATCATGTAAGGTCATGCAGTGTAAGAAAGTGAGTGATCCTCCCAAATATAGCTGCGCTCTCGATTGTGTTTTGAACGCATGTTTTCTGCTTCTATTGATTCTATTTCTATCTTCCAGTACGACGAACTAGTATTTCATTGATTTCTTTTGGCTTTATGCGAGTATCGAATGCTCACTCAAGTGTGGTTTATGAGTATTTCATGAAGTTATGAAAACGCACAATAGGTACCCATTGTTCTCACTCTGCTCTATTGAATTTAGGATTTCAATTTGAATATTTCGGTTGCTATTTTGTGAAACGACAATATTTCATAAAAAGCTAATCCTCTATCCTTGAAAATCAGCTATTTTTGTGAGAAAACCAATTTTAACGTTGAAACTTTGGCAATGTTTTAGTATTAGCTGAGCCAATGCATCTCTTAAAGACCTTTTCGTCTTTTTCGGTTTGTCAGTACTGCAGGGATAATGTAGATGCGAAACAATGCCAATACTTAGTTCCTTACATGCTTTGCGAGACAAATTTATGTGGAACGGAATTTGAGAAAGGGAAAACCATATTTCGACGCCCCATAAAATCTCACCCCACAAAATACTTCATCATCATACATTAACATGAGTAATATTGGAAAAATCCGGCCATATTTGTATCTTGTGAACCCCAAAATTTCGATCCCCAGACATACTGTCCAATGAAATATTTCTTGTAAAGTAGTGCCTGTTGTCCTCATTTCTAATACCCACCTGTGAAAAGTACCGTGCCAATATAATGGGCAATGTGAGTTATGACGACATCAAGAGACCACTTAGATACGTGATAATCGCGTCACTCAACCGTCACTTTTAATTCAGTCAGGAATTATATCACGGTTTTGGCAGCTGCTTTATGTTTATTGTAATTTATGATACCTTAGGAGGTATATTTATATGGGATAAAATTTCGGTGTTACAAATTTTGGTAAGTTGAAACTATGGGGATTTTCTCAATCATTACTTTTGTTAACATATGATAATGACGTCATTTTGAACTGTTGTGGTGTTTGAAAAATGGGGATTTATATGAAAAATCCCCAAATTACAACCTTTATAAATAAACCTCCTAAGGTATTAGTATAATTATTCACCTACTCATGAAAGCTTTATTTCGATACGATCTAGTTTTAGAATTAGCATTGAAATGAATTGTTTATTCGACACGATTCTGCTGTAACAGGTTTTTTTTTCGTTTTTAATTTTCAAGTTTTTGAATGTCGAGCCACAATTGCTTTTTGGTAGACGTCTTGTATGGCTGTATGTTATTGATGATTGGATGCGTCAATTTATTAATGTTCGATCTATCTAATAAATATACCATTTATTGAACTCTGGCATCATTATCGACTGACTTTCAAGTTGCTCATCGGTTCTGCTCTTCCCCACTATAATACTATTTTGGATGATCCTTACTTGCCATGTCCCAGATCCATGTTACAGTATTCCGTCCCAACTAGTTCCGGGACTCGTAGAGCCGTGTTATATACTTATATACGGCTTGTACGAATCCTGTTTAATTTCCCACCTATCTGTCAAGCTGCTGCAACATACTTCCGACATGCCATTGAGTTCTGTGAAGGTTGAGCTGAAATGTCGCTCTCTTCCCTTTCTTGTACCCATATTGTGTAGTGATACCCCGACCTCACTCCATAGCCCCAAGAGTAAGTTCTAGCAGTGGGTTTTATACCGGTTCATGAGCGCCGAGGGAGTGAAATATATCAAATAATATGTGTTGTAATAACTTAAAATAATGTTGTTATATATTAACTCAAATATATATGTGAGCTGCTAGTGTACTTTGCTCCTATGGTTACTTAAGTAGCGTTGCTTTGTATCGGGCAGGTGATTGATTCTAATGTGCTTTGAGTAAACAGATCGGCGTGAGTCACGTGAGTCGCATGCAGCAGTGAAAACTCACAGAACATTGTCCTATTCATCAGATCATGCTAGGAAACATTCCATCAATCATATGTTTCTACTTCAATCGTACATTTTATTTTCCTTCCGTTCACGTCGCGCTTGACGAGCCGCGGAATTATTAGCTGGATTGAGTTGCTTGAGACAGATAATTAGATAGTGAAGATACTTATTAACGATACGCGCATATGGCCACGGAATTCGCTTACGTTCGTGGTGAAGGCGATGAGTCTCAACCAGATGCTGGTGAGTTTATTTCTGAAATATTTTTAATCAAAAGCAAGAATTATAGAACTATGGAGGATTCCCGGACTTTATGCCGACACTGGACCATATACCGACTTCGAAAAACCCCTGGTCGGCATAAAGTCCAAAAATGGACTTTATACCGACACTGGACATTATGCCGACATGATTTCCCGGGTTTATTAAAACTCAGAACTTATAGAGTGTTCAATATAATTGCAAAGATATGAGGGGGATCTCTGGTCATGTGCTTCACGATCTTCAGCTCTGTGAGGGAGTGCTCCAGCTTCAAGGCATCCAGGAAGGACCAGATGGTGGGGTTGGTGCAGGAGAACTACTGTATTTTCCAGAGTTGATACTCTTTCCAACCGAAGAATAGACCTTAAACAAATTTCTCAATATTCTGTATAAAAGCATGCACACGCACACACGGGGCAATTGCTATGATTCAATCCCTGCTGTCTACATTACAGCAATTGCTTCTCATGCTTCAACCATCATCTTTATAGTAGTACAGAAGTGCTAATTCCAGTAAAATGCCGGCCCCGCTGGCAGTCTACGCTTTCTGTTTTCTGTCCTACTCTCCTACATAACATACTCCATTCTACACGGACTCATATAATTTCTAATGTTTTGCGGAGTCATTTCGCATGCTCCATCGTGTAACTCGTGCTGCTGATTTGCGTGTTGTTAGACTAGGACTGCAGGGTGTGTAGCTGCTGAGGCTGTGGACATGGTTTATGTTGTCTTTCAATGGTTCTTCTGCGAAGTTAGATCTATGATATGATTCATTTAGATTTCAATCATTTTGCCTGTCTCTCACACATAGAAGGGGTCTAATTCCTCAGTATCTTCAGTCTTATATCGCTTAATCAGGTATACCAACCCTGAATAAATGCGTATCCATATTTGTGTGATGGTTAGTTCCGCCATTTGACCACTTGGAACATTGCAAACTGCCACATTTGTGTAGCTGCTAACCTTGTGTAGAGTTCAGGTGACATCATTCATTGGATAATCATTAATCATGTAAATATATGCAATATATACGATTCATATGGGTATTGTTGACTCCTGGTTTCCAAATAAAGCTCCAAAATAAAAGCTCCAAATCTCTATAATCATAGCACTAATATTGTATTGCACAACAGCTCTCACAGTTTTACTTCCATAGTTTTGAGCTTCACGCCGAGCATTATTTATTGACAAATTAATCATCTTTGAGAGATTATTTTCTATCAGTAAGAAGCAATTACGATTTTTTATGGAATTATACTTTTGATTATGTTCACTGCCACGTGATATGCTTTCAAGTGATAAACTTTCAAGTTGGTGATGGCAGGATTGTTAATTACCAGTTATAGTTAGTCTTGGCCAGTTATCACCATCGTAGCTATGTAATCTCTCGCTGTCTGCAGAATCTTTAAAATCATCTACCTTCTTAAATATGCCTCTGAAGTGTTTTGAATCTGAAATTCAGATTCATTTTGTGAATTTGCAGAGAACAGACCAGCTAACTTTTTAAAGTCCTAGTATTGAACATTGAAATATTGACAGATATTATAATAAGTGGAAAAAGTGATCATTCACCAATAACACCACTTGTTCTATAGCACGACTGAGGGTCTCGCCACTCATTACCCTACCATGCCACCAACGTACTCTAGCTGTAATGAATTAATACTGCGATAAAGTAAGTGATAGTAATGAATTTTAAATGCACTACACAGTGTGGGATCCTGTGTTAACCGTATTATGGCGTGCTGCGGCAAATAACCCACCGCATTTTAAACATAATGTGTCATTTAGTTAATGCTATTGATATAATCCGGGTAACCCTACAGCAATTACGTAATTAGTATCAAAGTATGCAGTCTAGAGGCAGAAGATACATGCTCAGTCTAATATTCACTACTATCCGCACTTCTCAACTAGTGCCGTACACTGTACAGTCAGCCGCAGCTTATGATCCTATCTTACTATATCCATGATAATGATCAACCTTGTGATTTATGATAATTTCCTTTTCCAGTTTCATTGCCATTTTATCCTTTTTCTTGGATTTTTAATCAGTATTTTCCTTTATTTCCGTGTTTGTGAATCTTCCTTTGGCATTCATTATACAAGTCCTTGCAATAACGAGTTTCACCCCAATATCACCTAACGTCCCATGTACCCAGGTGTGCTACCCTTACCTAACGTCCCTTGTTCCCAGGTATGCTACCCCCACCTAACTTCCCTTGTTCCCAGGTATGCTACCCCCACCTAACTTCCCTTGTTCCCAGGTATGCTACCCCACCTAACTTCCCTTGTTCCCAGGTATGCTACCCCACCTAACTTCCCCTTGCCCTGGTATGCTACCCCCACCTAACTTCCCTTGTTCCCAGGTATGCTACCCCCACCTAACTTCCCTTGTTCCCAGGTATGCTACCCCACCTAACTTCCCTTGTTCCCAGGTATGCTACCCCCACCTAACTTCCCTTGCCCAGGTATGCTACCCCACCTAACTTCCTGGCTCCCAGGTATGCTACCCCCACCTAACTTCCCTTGTTCCCAGGTATGCTACCCCACCTAACTTCCCTTGCCCAGGTATGCTACCCCCATCTAACTTCCCCTTGCCCAGGTATGCTACCCCACCTAACTTCCCTTGCCCCAGGTATGCTACCCCACCTAACTTCCCTTGTTCCCAGGTATGCTACCCCACCTAACTTCCCTTGTTCCCAGGTATGCTACCCCCACCTAACTTCCCTTGTTCCCAGGTATGCTACCCCACCTAACTTCCCTTGTTCCCAGGTATGCTACCCCACCTAACGTCCCGGCTCCCACCTAACGTCCCTTGCTCCAGGTATGACCTCAGATAGCGGCGCTGCCCAGGCAGCAACCAACCCCTACGACAAGAAGTTCCACTACGTGGAAGATGACAACTACGATCCGCACTGCTTCTTCTCTTCCGGCTTAGCACAAAACCGGAAACGTCTCGGATTCATCGCTACCTGCTCCACTGTCCAGTGCAAGGACGGAGGTTCTTCTGGTCAGTTTATTGCTGTTTTTAGTCGGGAAACCGGTTAACTGTTTCATGGTTGATTTAAAATGATAGTGCTTTTAGTTCACAGAATGTCTTTTCAAATTGCTGCCATCGTGATTCTTTCATGGATAAACTCTGGAATTTATTATTTTACGTTTCAGGATACGATGCTCTACTCCCATTCAAAGAAGATCTGGCTGAATGGCTGTACAAGATGATTAGAGCTGAAATCGAGCCAGAGGACTTTTTCCCGGTACAATTATTTAGCTTTTTAAACTTCAAATTTCAATTCAATATCTGAAGATCTGATCTCTGCCCTGCTCCAATTATGTCACTGACTTCTGACTCAATGAACTGGTATATTCTTCTCCTCAGTTTCAGAAGCCAAGTAAAAAGTATTGAGTTTCAGGTAGCTCCAAAAATCCTGTTGTTGTGATCTTCTTTGGTTTTGTCATACTTGTATCTAGATGCACAAGCAGTAACCCTGTGTCCGTATTCCAGGAGCTACAATCGGGCGTGCACCTGTGCAAGCTGGGTATCCACATGCAACATCTCTCTGTCAAGTACAACAGGGAACATCCAGAGGACATCACTGAAGTACCCAAGAAACCTCCAACCCTCAAGTTAGTCATTAGTTACCACGGACACAAGCGCGAATCCGAATAAATGTGCCAATAACCATCTGTTTCGTCACTAAAATTCTCGAGTTATTTTCTAACAACCTTTATTTTACTCGTAATTCCAATGACCCCAACCTCTGACCAGGTACGCTAACGCAACCAGGAAATCCCCACCATTCTTTTGTCGGGATAACATCAGTAACTTCCTGGACTGGAGCATAGAGTTCGGCGTGAAGCCCTCCTGCAGATTCGAAACGGACGATCTCACCATGCGGAAAAACGATCGACAGATAACGAATTCTTCTCTTGTTTCCTTGGCTAGAAATGAGCATATTGCCATATTAGGTTGAGGGGGTTTCCGGTTTCGGAGCCAACCGTTTGTTTGAATTGAGAAGACAATCAGACTTAGAGAATTAGGCATTAGTTTATTCTCCTAGAACATTGTAATATTTCGAACATTGTAATATTTATACATTTATACCTACATTATGATATACTTCAAGTTCTAGTGTGCAATTATATGTGCTTGTGATCGCGAACTCAAGTTTAATTGTTTTATCCTGCACACTATTAGATTATTACATGAACATATTTACAGCGATATATTGCTAAAAATACTCCAGTGTAAAAACTACTACAACTGCAGACAAGCGACATTATAAATGGCGACATTTATCTCGACATTTAAAAGTTGCAACAATACAAAAGTCCGCAAAATAAAATCTATAAGAACCGGAGCGAGAGTTCTCCTGACTCGGCCGGTATCCGAGTAGAGACCGGTGATTTGTAGCTCTCTCTCCCTCCCCCACTTCAGATAATCCTGCATCTCATGGAGGTCGGCCGACTAGGAGTACGGACCGGCATAGAACCTCCTGCCCTTATTAAACTAGAAATGGAGCTCGAGGACGAATTACCGGAGCCCGAACCGGAACCAGAACCCGAACCAACTCCCGAACCCACCCCCCAGAAACCCAGGAAAGGGGTTTCCTTCCTGGACGAGCAGGTATATTCCCGTATATTCTATCACTTAGTGCCGAGCACTCCCGCAGATCGTAATCCACCTGATGGAGGTGGGACGGCTCGGGGTCAAGTTCGGGATAGAACCGCCCACTCTCATCAAACTCGAAATGAGTTTGGAGGAGCCCATGGCACCCCCCGCCAAGGGGGCCTCCACCCTCGACGAGAAGGTACTGCATGACGGCTCATGTCTCCTCCAATATTCATGTACACACCGCCCGGGGTGCTTTCTCACAGTGGTTTTATACACCACGCGGTGTTAATAAAACGTCTCGTATCGTCGTTCATCAAGCAAGCTATTATATTTCTCCCATATATTGTGTGTGAAGCTATTTTAGTGCAGTAATAAAGTAATTGTAAGGTGAAAGGAGACTCTCATTTAGAGGAAAATGCTGGCTTGGAGTGCATGTCGCTCACAGTGCAGTAAACGAACAAGCACACACTCTATCTCATTGTGTAATTCATTACCTACACGGCCATGTCCGTCGGAAGAACGCTATATAGCATCGCTATACCTCCGCTCGATTGATTGCTTGCTAGTGCACTCTTGCAGTTATAACTCTTTCCATTGTCACAGCTCGGTAGTTTGTGAAGCACTATGTCTTCCAGCACTGTTCTCTACTCCAAGTCGTGTCCCGTTCACGGGCATCTGGCCCTTAGTTCGCCCACCTCCACCACCAGTCCTCACCAGTGGGATCCAGGAAAACCCACCTCCTCCTCCCAGTCCAACCTGACCTGCCCTTGCGCTAACCCTCCTCCTCCTCCTCCTCCTCCTGATGTCATTAGCTCTCCCTGGAACATCGACGCTAAAATAGCTAAATTCAAAGCTGACTTAGCTCGTCGGCGTCTGTTGCGGATTTTAAAACACATCGTGTCCAATGAGAGTGCTGGGAGTGAGTCACGTGATAACTCCAAGCAGATGCAGATCGTTAAGTCACTTCTCAATACCCCTCCTCCTCCTGTAAGCTTACCTCTCGTTACCGGTGACGTGTCCTCCGCACGCATTCTCATAGTATGTCTGTTGCGTGAAACATACCAGGCTGCCTGATTGCGTTGTCGCACATGTTTTGGACAAGTAGCTGTTGGTGACTTGGTGACATCCGGCTGCAGCTATGTTTTCAACGCACATCCTTAACATACACCAACTTCTTACTCATGCAATATAATATGACCATTCAAGCTTCAATTATACTTTTTCAACATTTAATCTTTTAACTGAATTCGTTTTAAATGCGGCTTAAACATTGTAACAATCATGATTTTGTCGTGTTTCATTTAAAAACGATGTGTATTTGATGCAATCGATAGAAAATCGTTATTTTCTTTTGCCGTATATTCTACCACCACGGCATATCCTATGTGTATAACATGTTATTAACTAACCAGTTAATTGGCAGCACGCCAATTAACGCACTATAACCCACCTCTCAGGTACAAGCCCTCGCTGCGGAATGCTGCTGCTCTGTGCCCTTCAAAGTTAACAGAGTCTCAGAGGGTCGTTACAAGGTATGTGAACAGTTGGTTGTTAAAGTTGTTAACAGTTGGTTGTTAAAGGTATAGTAGAGTTAACGAGCCACCACTGCTTGCATACGTATGTAGCACAGCGATCTGACTTTCTACGTTCTCCGATTTGAAAACATGAGTTATGATGCTAAATCTACTTAATTTCTTCTTTTATAAAATTTTTCTTTAATTCTGGCAAGTAAATTTTAAATTTTATTAAATGTATTAAATTCGTGTGGTATAAAATTAAGAAATTTACTTGTGTTGAACGTTGGTCAGCGGTCAGTGGTCGATTTCTCGCCTGCACGAAAACATTCAATAATTAAATGCACAGAAAGAAACTGATAAGCGTGTGCCAGTAGTCGCTATTGATCAGGCAGGGATTAAAACTTCCAATGACATTTGACATATTACGCTTCCTAGCTTCATGTCCATTGTCCCCTGATACGATAAAATGTAGATTCAACACCTCAACATCACACCCTCCCCTCCCGCCATGTTACCTCCTCCCATTTCCCCTGTCCCTACCCCTCCTTTCAAGTATGTGACATCCACTCACCTCTCTCCCAGGTTGGTGAGGGTCGGACTATTGTGTTTGTGAGGGTGCTACGTTCCCATGTCATGGTACGAGTAGGTGGAGGCTGGGAAACCCTCGCTGCTTACTTCAGCAAGACAGATCCCTGCAGAGCTCCACTTGGTGGGTATAGTTACTCTCTGGTGACTTACAAAGCATACTTAAGTACTTAGTAGTTAGTTTGATTTGGAATTTTGATAGTTCCAAATTAAGATATTTCATTGCAAATCCTCCGCTTCAACCTACTTTGAGCTACAATTAGAACCTGGGAATTTATGGTATTTTCACTTTCAGATTCGTTCGGTAAGGGTGGTGTCCAAACCAACAAAATAAAACAGAGATGTGAGAGTTCTGAAGACCTTGATAAACCTACCACTCCTAAAAGTTAGTAATATTAAGTGACAATGAATTGAAAATTAGGTATTTTACTTTTAGTAGATTTCACTTCATGAAACCAACCGGAAACCAAACACTGATGAATTTTCATATGATGCTGGGTCTGTATGCTTTTGTCACTTCGCATGACTATGAAATCTAAACTTTTCAGGGTTGATGTCAGAAGAGCGCCTACCACCACCTCCCCCTATTGCTGAGCCTGAGGAGGATGTTGAAGAAGACTCTTCACCAGTTGCCCCTCAAAAACCCAGGCGACCTTCGCCATCTGCCATAGCTGCTGCAAAGTCACCAGAACCGGCAAAAGTGAAGTCACCTGAGCCAGCTAAAGTTAAGTCACCCGAACCAGTCAAAGTTCGAGAAACCCCCATCAAGCCGACGGAACAAGGCACCAAGAAACCCATGCCTCCCCGAACCCGGTCTCCCCAGAAGGCTGCTTTAGGACAAACCTACACGTGCCCCGCCCACCAAACCACGCCCACCAAGACACCGCCAAGAACCGGCGGTGTCACCTCCCCCACTCCCCGGCACACCACGCCCTCCCCCAGCAAGATGAGACCTGCCACACCCAGAACCGCCGGTGTCAAGTCTCCCCCTCCGGCAGAGAGGGTCACCAGTCCCACCCCTCGCCCTCTGAGCCGCACCCCCAGTATCGTGCCCCGGCAGACCAAAGCCTCCCTCCTGCGTACCTCCACCCCCTCCAGCAGCCCCGCCCGGACAGCTTCCCCATCCGTGATAAAGACTGCCGCCCCCGCGGGGGGCTCCCCCTCTAAGAGCGTGAACCCTCCCTGGAGGTACGCCCCCAGCAGTGCTTCTCCGGCTGACCCCCCTCCCCTGGCTCGCACCACCAGCGCTCCGGCTCCTCAGAAACCTGCCAGTAGGATCAGTGGGGAGGCTGGTCCTGCGACACCAAATTTTCAGCACCCAAACGTGTCCTCTACGTTGGATAGACGCGTGCCACCAACTCAGAACAAGCGGCTAATTCCGGTTGGTGGCAAGAACCTTCCTAAGTCTGACAAGTACAACAGGGGAACCCAGAGTGTCCCAGGAAAACCTAAAAGTAAGGGATCTGAAGAAATTGTTTAAACCTTTTAAATCTTTCTTTCGTTTCGAAAAATCAACCTAAAATTTCTCCAGTAACCAATCGTCTGTAAAGTCTACCAGTTCCATGATTTTTTCAGTATTCTCTTATTAATGCTCATAATATTTTCAGTAACGTCCCCAGAGCTCATCCGAAGAGCAATGGAGATAATGAAAGACAACGGAGAAGTTGAGAAAGAAGGTGAGTTCTCACGTTTCAATTCATTTCATAATTCATGTTCTGTGATTAAGTTCAGAATTCTTCCCTGAGCGACAAGATTTAAGCCCTTCATTTTACCAGTGACTCTGCACAAAGAATGTGTGTAATTGACACTTAGTAACCTATTAATACTCCGCATCACAGAAACTCATTCTCTTTTCCCCCTCACAGAAGTGGTGAGGAAGCCGTCCAACCCAGCTCTGGTGGCTGCTATTGAGGAGATAGCTGAGGAGGAGTACCAACTTGAGGCGGAGGAGAAGGTCGAGGTGGACCTGCCTGAGGACCTGCCTCCCACACAGACTGGTGATGTACCACCCTCCAACGGACTCATGAACAAACCGGCTGAGTTGGATGATACCTTCGAGATGCAGCCTGACTCAGGCTTCGGAACCCTTGAGTCCAAACCCATGGAACAGTTCGTAGGTAAGTGACGTTTCTGGGCGACTTAAGTCCCTACCAAAAGTTTCGTGTTCTTATAGTAGTTTCATTTCACCTGCTGGTAACTGTGCTGCTAAGCATTCGTTACATATTTGGATGGAATTTGAATAATGAATACTCATCATGATGATTACAACCTTTCAGCTGCGGATACACTTCAAGATATATCTGACATGATTACCGACGATCAAGATCGATCGGAAATGGAAAACCTTGACGATTTGCCCCATGATGGTATAGTCCCTGATTCTTTTTAGAACATTAGTCCTCTTTTCATACATAGAGATTAGAAAATTATTCTTATTTTCTGTATGCGGGAAGAAATTCCATAACTTAGCTGGATGCAAGTCAATTAATTCTATTGGGCATGGAAGCATATTTTCTTATCTTCAATCTCCACGAGCTTTTGCCTGGCCTAGTGCTTATCGGAAGTCCCAATCTTGACGAATCTTGCTCTAATGTTTGTGCCTGACACAGAGTCATACTTTCTTGCAGACAGCATACGGCCGACCTTTCTTTGTTACGGGCTTTCTTCTCTGTCAATAGCTTTTAGTTGCTTCTTACTGCATGTGCTGTTTAAAAACCAAGATAAAATGCTGCATTTGTTATTCATTTTCCCAAATTTAAGAAAAATGCAGCCAAATATGAATTTATCACGGTTGTTTTTCAATAGGACTAGGTCTTTGCTATCAAGCTATTCAAATTCTTCATTAAAAACCAAACCATGCTTTAAATTATTTTGTCCTTGTTGCCCCAGTTTTCCTTTCTAAAGTCCATTGTGGAGTTGTATCGGTGTTATCATGAATATATGTAATCATGATTTTGTTAATAATGTCAATTTGTGATACAAGATTCTGTTGAGATCAATGCTTACTCGGTGATCCACTGATCCAATAAACTTACCCGTAGTCACAGGTTAAATCAGGTATTCAAATGCCCTCATACCTGTTTGATCGCTTGCTTTATCTTCACATCATGTAAGATGATATATGTACCAATCACCTTCCCATAGTAAGGATGAGCTCACACCAACAGGATATGCAGACATCCAACCCTCAAACCACTTGATAGAGGAACCAATCAACTACTACCATTCTGCACCAGTCGACTACCACTCTGGACCAGTCGAGTACCACCCTAACGATGTGGTGGTGCATGTAGACCACCTCCCCTCCCTCAACTCTGCTCCCCCTGACTCTGACTACGAGGGCGGTGGTACGACAGAGGACGAGCTGAACGAGGCAGTGGGAGTACCGAACTACCACCCGAGATGCAGTGCCGATAGTCTGAGCAGCAGTGGGCCAGGTACCATGCCCTGTGGCACTCCCTGCACGAGCCGTGGTGACATTATATGCTGCCCTAGTCGTGACACCAGTCAGTTGTTTGTCACCACTGTCATTACAGACTCAATCCCTGAGCGTGTGATGTGACACGAAATGAGAGTAGCATGATTTATGACATTCTATATTATAGTCTAGTGTTGTTGTACCTACTGCTGACATCTGTCTGCAGTCTTTGTTTTTGGTGTTTATTGTGACTCTGTAGTGACTGTACCAGCTGGTTTTGTTGAAAGTGCGTCGTTTTATTTCTTGAAAATTATAGCTCTGTCTTTCAGTGATATTCGTACTATGTGAAGAATTAGAAACCTTGATCAATAATAACTCAAATTCTTGTGTTCTTCGAAATTTTGACTTCGAAAAAAATTGTTAGTCTTTGGAAAGGTGTCTTTATGTTCGCCTTGTATTTTTACTCTAAAAATGTCATGTGCAGTAACCCTTTCAGGCTTCTGACTGCAAAATTATTTATCAAATTCCTTTTTTATTCGACAAGATTTATTATTGATCACCCCCGATTATTCATGAAAATTTGTTTCTTTTGCATAGAACTTAGCTTAATATTAACCATCCTCATGATTATGTCCTTCTGTCTGTATTCTTCAAAGACAGAAAATGTTATTAAATATGAATGCTGATGAAGTAGTTATTTGAATGTTTAAAATTTCACGCTTCACAGCTTCAGTTAATCTAAAATTTACCCATGAAAATCGGTGGTGATCCATAATGCCGTCCAATTTGGGCAATGGGCATTGAGTAAATTTCCTTTCAATGTCTTGTGAATGAATAATTCCGTCAGTTCCAGACCCTGATAAACGTGTGGACTGTGAACACACTACAGACAAGCCGGATGTTTTTGTGGCAGTAACGATCAGCCCCACAATGTCTCCGATAAGACCTGATGATAAGGGGATGCTAGAGGAATCTGCTGAACCTGAACCTGAAGCATTTGATGTTGAAGAAGTTGATGCAGCTGAACCTGCTCGTCTCACTGAAATTGAGGTATCTCCTGAAGCTAATATACCTGATGAGACTACTGATAATAATAATAGGGAACAGGATTTGGTGGAAGAGACCAAAGAAGTTGATGAGGAAGACTTGATTGAACCTGCAGAAACTGAGACTTGCGATGTCTCTGAGATGAAAGAAGTTGATGTCGAAATCGATGAGTGTACTGAAACTGAGGCTAAGGAATCTAATAGCCCTGAAACTGAAGAATGTTGCCATGAGTGTGAAGCAGTTAGAAGCCCCGAAATTAAAGAAGAGGAGGCAGATGATGAAGAAATTGGTAAAATAGCATCTGGAAAGGAGCCAACTGTTGGCGAGGAAGATTTGGGAAACAATGAAGAATGGGTTGACGATGGTGGCGATCATGAATATGACCAAGGATATTCCGATGAAGAAAAGCATATCTACATAGCAAACCTTGAAGCGGAGTACGATGTGTCTCAACAAATTGATTCCATAAATGAAGTTGAACTTGCAATTTCAGAAGGTTCTACTCTTTATTATCATTTTACTCAGAAAAATGACTGGCGCCAGGCAAATCATGTGGAACAAAATCAAAAAGTTTTCGGGTTTCACATTATTCGTTTGCATTTAAATTTAATTTGTTCACATGTGACTTGCAAGGCGCCTAAATTTTCTTGAGAGCACTTTCATTCATAAAAAAATTCCGCTTGATATTGTGGTATCTTAGAAAGATCATAAAATCTTTCAAAATTTTCTGGGTTACAATGTTGCATTCAATCTTTGAATAATCTTTATTGGGGTGTTGGCTAGCCATTGAATGTTTTTGATAATTTCCCTCAGCTCATGATCTATAAAAATCCAATTTTCAAACACAATTTTTGGAACTCCATATTTCAGGCGAGGACGATGTTGCTCCAGTAATTACCGAAACTATGGTTCAGAGGATGGAGGACTACATGAAGGCTAAAACTGAACTTGAGGACACAATTGATGAATTCCAAAAGATACTGGGAAGTACTGATGAAGATGAGGAATCGCTCGTTGAAAATGAACCTGAAACTGAGATTGGTGATGTTACTGTAACTGATGATGTAACTGAAACTGGTGATGTTAACGAAATTGGTGACCTTACTGAGATAAGTGACCTAACTGAGATAAGTGATCTTGCTGAAACTGGTGATGTTATCGAAACTGGTGATGTTACTGAGATTGGTGAAGCTCCTGAAGAACCTTTTGATATCCCGGCATCTGTTTCTAAGAGAATGGAAGACTTTGAGTCAGCTAAAAAAGAACTGGAGAGATCCATTTCAGATTTCAAATCTACTGGTGATAAAGATGTGGTTCCTGATATCATACCCTCTAAGGATACCACTATTGGAAGTCCTGTTGACTCAAATGATGCTAAAACAGACAAACAGCTGCCAGAAGAAGACACTGGTACCCCATTGCCTCCACAAAATAAAACTTCAGATGCACCTGTACAGCCTGACTTAAGCTCTTCAGATCCTGCCGATGCTAAGTATATCCCTGAAGAACTTCTCCCAGCCCCCATTATGGTGGATGACATTGTTACTGCTGAACTTGATGTTCCAGAGGTTACTGTTGAAGTTGTTGAGCCAGTCAAAAGTTCTGCTCCTCCCCCAACTCCTGAAATAGCTGCACCTGAGGTGTCACTTCCTGTCCAAAGTGTTCCTCCTATACAACCCGGTACAGAGCAGGAAGCTGAGGCTACATCCCAAGCAGAAAGCGAAGACTCAGTTAAAACTGGAGAATTTGCACCCTCTTGTTCCTCATTTTCTGAAAAGGTTGAACGATTAGAGGCACTCATTGGAAGGCAGAGGTCTCTTGAGTTAGCTAGGAAGGCAGAACAAGATAAACTCAAAGAGACACCTGCAATGACCGAAGAAGATGTACCCGAAGTTGAAGTTGATAATGTGATGCCTGTAAACGTTGGTGTGCCTACTTTCAAACCAATTGAAGTAAAAGCTGATAATGTGAAGCCAGTAAACGTTGGTGTGCCTACTTTCAAACCAATTGAAGTAAAAGCTGATAATGGGATGCCTGTAAACGTTGGTGTGCCTACTTTCAAACCAATTGAAGTAAAAGCTGATAATGTGAAGCCAGTAAAAGTTGGTGTACCGACTTTCAAGCCCATTGACGTACCAGAAACTAAGGAACCTATTGAAGATTTACCTCCTCCCCCTCTTCCAGAGTCTGATCCAGATTTACAAGAATCTGCAGTACCTTGCAAACTTGATCAAAAAAGTGAAGTTCCTAAACCTGAGCCCAAAACTGTCTCTGAACCACTTTCCATCTTGGAGAAGACAAGGATTCAACCAAAAAGATGGCTTAGTGATGAGCCATTAGAAGAGGAAAGCAAAGCTGTTGAGAAACCTCAAAAAGTTAAGGATGAAAAAGTCAAACTTGCTCATCCAGAGGTGGAAAAGCTTACGGATGATGAGGCTGAACCCTCGGAGGGAGTCTCCATGCAGCCGTCAGAACCTCGACAGGAGCCTGTCACCAAGAGTGATAAACCAATTCACGATCCTGTGCCCGTGGCAAAAGCAGTTCCATCATACGAAGAAGAGATAGACAGAGAAGTCGATGATGATCTAGAAATTGCTGACCTTGAAGTGATTGAAGAGGAAGAAAGTCCCGAAGTTGAGGCACCCGACCAAGGGGTGGAAGGAAAGTCAGATACGGAGGTTGTACATCCGTTCTCAGATGGCGAGGAAGTTGTGATGAAACCAGAGCGAGCTCCTTTGCCAAATAACAACTCTCTGAACATGACACCAAGGAGGTATTCCTTTGAGCAGGAGGTGGAACTTGAGAAGCCACGAGATTATGTGGATGAGCTCAAAAAAGAACTACCCAAACGTACATTGAATAGCAGTGGTCATACATCTGATTCTGACAGATCAACAGCTTCCGAAAAAGGTCAGCAACCAGCAATGCAATTTTAGATTTGCACGTGCAACATGATTGGAATTAGTTGCAATGACATTTCCTGATTGAAATTCCCCAGATCTGCACAGTTGATTCCTTGCAGTGCTATAGAAAAACCAAATATTTTGATTTGCACCAAACCAAATATTTAGATTTGCACGTGTCTTCCATGCACTTGTTTTTGCATGTGTTGTAGATTGTATTAATCATGAATGCGATGGCATGCTATAGCACTCAAGCCAATTTTGCATTATAGTTTGCCTTGACATTCGTAAATCATGAAAATTGCCTTTCATATTGATTGGCTTTGTTACGATAAGTTATTTTGCCATTATATTCAATGGTAGGATAGTAAAAATCGGCTTATATTGGCCTCTGGAAGCACTGTAATAGACCGAGACAGGATGGCCCTATTCCTAGACCACATCAGGGTTGTGTCTCCATCTCACCATAACATCTCACCAGATTACTATGCTAATTTGTTAAGGTGTGTCAGATACATCGTCGGGTTATCATGAGGACTACGAGACAAGTGATGGGGATGAGTTGGGAACCAGTTACGACAAGGTCCCTGACGTTATCATGGAGCAGGACCCTAACACTCGGTCAGTAACTTTGCACAGCGAATTGTTCAATATAACGTGGTAAAATAGAAATAGAAAGAAAGAAATAGAAGTGGAAAGTAAGAGTGGTAAAATAAGAGCCTTAAATACCATTAGCTAATTTTAAAAAGTGATGAGTCTGCTTGTCCAGACTCATCACTTTTAATTTCCCACTTTTGAATGAATTGTAAAAAACTGGCAAAAAGATGATCTGTAACTGTAGCCTTGTTGAATTGATGTTATTATCGTAACTTATCTTTCATTACAGGTCCATTCTGAAGGGCTCAATGAAGGATGCTGAGAAGCCTACACTAACTCCTTCAGCCACGTACACCAAACAGAGAATGGTATCAAATGAAGGTACGAAAGTTCAAGTTAACTTCAAAGTACAATTCAGATAAACTCGCCGGATACTCCCCTTTTGGGGTGTTTGGGCAATGGGCTTGGTTATGGAATACTCTCCTTGTATTGTCAAACGTCGTCTGGCCCCCGCTAGGGGGTCAGACAACGTCGGACAATCTTTGTACCCCCTTTTATTTCCCAATTTGTTTCCCCATTCCCCGTTGGTTTCCCCATATTGAAAAACTTCTTAATTTAGGTTTCTATTGAAGAGCATTTGCTGATCCTAGAGTGTCTTCTATAACGATATACTAGCGTCTTAGCGCCCATTGCATCTATATGTATTCCTGCAGTTATCGAAAATTCCACCCCTTACATCGGTTCCCTTCCCTTTTCTTGCGTCTTGCGCCCATTGTGTTGAATTTTAGGAGTGTTATCCAATGCCGGAAAGGAGAGCCACTTACCTGGAGAGTCGCCACACTCTCTAGACTGGCAGACAGTCTCTGATTACGATGAAGCTGGAACAAGAGAAAGGTCGAAGAGGAAGCTGTTAACATACCAATACTAGAAAAATCAACATATAATGGCATTTATTAAGTGAAAGTGATGATCATATTGAGAGTAAGGCGGGCCACATTTAATAATGAGGAGGATTTATCACGACAGTGCACTGCTTATAAAAGAATGCCTTAAGTCCAAGACAAAATCTAAGTAAACCTCCACTACTTCAATCTATTTCAAGATGGGCCGTGAACTTATGAGAAATCTGGGGTATTATGAAAATTCTAGACGAAATAGGTATTTGACGTAGCTATGAAGTAGGAAGAACGGTATGCAAAAGTTCAAATTAAAGACAGACGACCAAACTGTTGATTTGTGTTTTTTTTCATTTGTGTTTTTGTTTTTGTTTTCCATTGTATTTCCCTAATTTCTTTTGGTATACTCGTTGAGACTGGTAGTCTTAGCCATAAGTGCGATTTCTCTTCTTCGAGGCTTCAATTGTCAACTGAGTTCAATGCTTCTATGATGTCTAAGAGAATCAATCTGGTCCTTCGTTGTTTTTGTTTCATTCCAAAGTTCCACGACCGCCCGTAGCATATTTTCTCAAGCTACTGTGGGTGCCCAATCGTCATTCATGTTCAGGCACATCCATGGGGAGACTACCAGTATAGTTTTCTGGCGTATTGTTATTGTAATTCTAAAATGTTTTCCGAATAATCTTCTGAATTAATTGGAAAATACTACCAATTTGACTTAGCTAGTCTATTGAAAAAGATAAGTAGGAAAAGCTTGTGAATGTTTAGAATATCAACGCCAATGCAACCCCTGCATATCATTATCAAGAAAATGCTGAAAAACGCTACAAATGCCCATTATAGTTAATCAATGAAATACTGCGCCATTGCGCCCATCATGAGGAGTATCGGTACAGATTAATTCAGCAATGCTAATTGAAGATAAATTGGCAAAACTAGCCGGGAAAAAGGCTGCACCAGCATGTATATGTCCATGATCATCATAAGGAGTATTATGGATGACAGAGATATTCGAGATAAAATACCCTACCAACCTACCCGTACGCCCTTAACCCATTAATCAAGTAGAGTGGAAGATTATTAAAGCGATAATTAATCTTAGCAAGCCGAAAAGAGGTACTGCACCAATGTGCCCATCGTTAAGACTATTCTTAAGTAAAGATATTAATAATTTCCATACTGTGTCAGGGCACCTAAAATGGTGATGATTTAAGTAAAAGATTTTGCCATTATATTCCAATGGTAGGATAGTAAAATCGCTTATATTGTGCCTCTAGGCTTTTCTTAATAAATAGAGACAGGATAGCTATTCTAGACAACTTTTGTCAGGGTTGTCAATGCTCATCTACCATAACATCTCACTTGAATTACTGCTATTTGTTAGGTGTCAGGCCATCGTCGGGTATCATGAGGACTACACAGGGCAAGTGATCTGAGATGAGTTAGAACCAGTTACGACAGGTCTGACGTTATCATGAGCAGGACCTAACACTCGGTCAACTTTGCAATTATTCAGTATAACATGGTATGTACCAATATAAGTTATAACATACCATTAGTGCATTCTAAAAAACTGCTATAGCATGCAGCTCAATTTCAGGTACCAACTTTGAATGCAGGAAGTACGTGGTGATGTAACTGCCTTGGTGATGTGATTGTCATGAACTGTTTCTTTACAGGTGTTCACAGAGGAAAAACTTCAATGAAGAAGTGCTGAGAAGCACCACCCACTCCTTGTACGTACCAAACGAAATGGTATCAAATGAAGGTACGAAAAGTTCAATTTAACTTAAAAGTACAATTCAGATACTTAGAACTTAGATAGAATACTGAAAATCAATCTCATGGTCATTGAGTTGGTGTCAGGTAAATTTGACAGAATTATATTTGGCAAGACGTGTTTTGTTGCAGATGAAGAAGTATTAGAGCAGCTTGATCAAAGGCACTCAGCCTGCCCCTCGGAAAGATGTATGGGAAGCTGTCTTCCTGCAATGAGAGCATACATCAAATCTGGCATTTGGAGTTGTATCCTGGGCTTGAACTTCAAACAGTACTGGCATAACATTTTTCTTTTTCAGCTTCTTCTTTATTCATCTACTTATTGCCATGAAATGAACAGATATTATTTAGCTTTGTTCACTTGCTATGGCGATATTGTCTTATGCCTAGACTATAGACACATCTCACATTCAGCCTCCCACTCTTGCTGTGCTACCATCAAGAAAGCGTCACTTAAAATATGATGATCCCGGACTACGACTGCTCTGACAGGAGGACCCGGCATGAGAAAGTTGTCAGGCATGGTCCGGAAATGCAGTGGAATTCAAATTAATCTAGTTCTTTCGTGACTTTTTATTCCATTGTGTGCCATGTGGCTGCTTGCTCGGATGCTTATGTTGTTGATTTGAATTCCAGAGTGAATGAGTGCTTTGATTAAAACCGTTTTTGCTTTCGAATAAGCCCACTTTTTCCAGAAAACTGACATGGAATGGGACAACAGGACAGAAAAGAGGATAAGGAAAAGTGGTACTGCAACAATAACGCCATATTGTATTTCCTCATCCTTACCCCAAACTGCTATTTTTCTCATATGTTTAACTCATCACACCATATGTCTTGGCACATGAAATGATAGGAGGTAACCTTTGAGTAACTGCTGGCTTGTGGCTCACACTGGTACATCACTTTTGGCCTTTAAAGCATGGCTCATAGTATTTGGCACGTTTTGTTTAACAAATGTGTTAACACATTGTCACCTATTAGCATCGTTCTCCACGTAAACACACGTTCTCACACCCATCATGTTGAGCTCATTAGGCTGGTAGAACATTTCCTTCATTCATGACCCACGATGAGAAGGCACACAAGTAGTCAGGTATACAGTCTCCAGAGTTGGCCAGACTTCCTTTCTCCCATTAGCAACCGTGGCCTTGTCATAAGTCACGTATTGACAATTGCATGTAATAGCAATTTCCAGCGCATGCACAAAGTATACTGTGCGTGCAATGCTTATGGTAGATGCTTAGCTACTACTAATCTATGCTGTGTGCAGTACATGCATAATGTATAGCTATGATTGAAATTTGCATGTGCAAGTACTATGGCCATGTATACTTCATGCCTATGATAGAATCATGCGATTCGAGAGCATGTGATGATATGAGGTAGAAATCAGCATGATTTCATGATTTGGACTGAGAGAGAGAGAGGAGGTTTGAAATGACTGGAAACATTGATTAAGCGAAACAGGACCATCCAAAGGAGAAAGTAGCGATTCTCATAGCCACTGATGTGCTCTCCTGGGTCCCCTTCATCATCATCTCAACCACACACTTCCTGGAGCTATTGGATGCGTCCAGCTGGCATTCCGTCTTCAGCATCATCATTCTTCCCTGCAACTGTATCATCAACCCTGTCATGATATTAGAGGATCACCTCTATCAGGCATTCTTCGAAGTTTTCGAGAAAGTGAGCAAGGTTTTCAATTCCATGAAAAAGCGAAAGAACAATGATATGGACATGCATGATAGCCATGAAATAGATGTCACTCAAAGGAACGCTGATATGACATAAGTTCCAACGACAAAAAACTAGATCTTAACTCAATAACTCAGTAAGCCCTGTCCTTGCTGGAAAACTTGAGATTCAACAATCATCTTTGACCACCAGCTCTGCATGGAAGATCAAATAAACCAATATCTCTCACTTCCAACCAGAATAGTTTATAGAATTCAATTCACTCTTTAAGCTTTTAAGTGAATTAATAACTTTGCGCCTAAATATTTACCAGACCTCTTATCTTGAGGTAGAGTGGAAAAAAGTTTATTTTTCAGTTCCCGAGATTTTTTCTTCAGTTTGGTCAACAGAGCTCGCAGATAGTTATATTGCATTTGCAACCTACTAAAGTACCTACCAACACAATTTGGTTACACCTTTACAACCCTCTTAAGGCGAAAATTCTAAGGTTTGGTTTTACCGTTTGACATCTGGGACCAGCTCCAAAACCAATTGTCTGACACAGGCGAAAATTTTGAAGGCTGGCTCCGAGGCCAATTTTTCGACACACTTCAAGCACAACAGCCCACCGCAGGCGAAAATGTTTAAGTTTTTACATCGAGCTGAAAATTTGTACCTACTCAAACTGGTACGCTGATTCAGTCTGGTGTTGAGTTATCAAAATGAATTGATGATATCAAAATTGCATGTTACATTGGTAAGCTCTGACAGCTGCTTGTGATATATTGTTTCACTCCATTATTAATCAGATACCATTGCCAGAATTTGTTTAGTTTTAGATTTTCTCAAAAATGTCAGCCAAGTTTTTCATTTTTCAGTTTTAATCTTATGGTCACGGTTAAATGGCTATTAAAATATTTCCCTCTCCCATGATATTTATTTGACAATGTCTAAGCGTGTCATAAATGTTGAATTTAATTTAATTTATTATTATTTTATTTAATTTATTTAAGTTTGGTAGCTGCCGTTAACTATGCTGGAAGAAGACAATTGCTGAAAATTCGATGGAAATAACGTTTGGCTATTAGCATATTATATAATTGGTATATTAAGCAAATATTGACATCGATGTACATTATAGAGAGTTATAGCTGCATTTATGGGGTATGCACAGAAAAACTTTCGCACCACAAAATATGAGAAATTCATTCCTTCAGTAATTGGACTTCGACTGAAATTAAATCTGATTGCTCTTCCTCCCGGGAAATAAGGTTACTATGTTAATTGTGGGGGGGGGGGGGCATTGGGGCGACGTAATTTTTGTACAGTTTTGTACATACTTTCAGATTAAATGGGTAAAATGTACAAGAATGTACAAAGATGAAGTGCAAAATCTATTTCGGCACAAGAAGGGGGCCTCCAGACAATTGGTTTTCTACATTAACAGTGGCAGTTTGAACTGCAGTTTTGTTAGGTGGCATACCTCTGCGCAGCGTACAGACATGTTATTTACACGTCTTTATGCTGCACAAGTGCGCAAACTACACTGAGCACACAAACCTGTTGTTCGAACTGTCAATGTTCACATAATGGCTATTATATGATTATAAACAAATTGTTAATAAACATAGGCCCTGGAGTAGGGTGGTTCAAAAATCTTTATCAATCATACAGGGTTAATTTGTACATAAATTTGCCCCGGATGTCAACCAATCATCCTAGTTTTGGACCTGAACGCCCTGAATATGTCCTGAATAGTGAAATCAGACCCTGAAAACATGGCCTAGAAGATGTAGAATTTGCCATACAGCAGAGCATCTCACAACTATAAAAAACAAGCTGAATGACCGTTAACAAAATACTCCGTTAACACTGAAAATTTGCACTGGTACCTGGACCGTTGTTCTCGAATATGTTGAAATTTTGACATATTTGGTCATGTGCCATTTTATGTCTATAATAGTGACATTATAGTGCCTATATATAGTGACAATCATTTCCGAATGAACAAATAATCAAAATTTTAAATTTCGTAAAATAACTTCACCTATATATAATTTTAGCGAGCCAATGAATAGATTCGTCTGATAATGGCGCTATTTTAACCGCGTATTTATTTTATCATCCCTACTATATCGACAAAACTATTGACCAGCTTTTAAAAAGACAATAGGAATCACCATATTACCATATAATTCTCGCTTCTACAAAATACAGTCCTCTGACTACCCCTCATTAAGATTATAATAATCTCTGAAAAGGGATAAGTATTGCAACGATAGTAATTCAATAAAAAAGGCACTTTTTTAATCAGCAATCCACATTTCGTCATGCTGAAATTAATTTTTGTATTCGCCCTGGGCCATACTAGAGCTTACAGTCAAGATGAGCAAGGTATTTTCCATACTTTATTTTAGTTCTTCAATCTTTTCCTTCTACTTTTTCACTATAATTCCACATCAAGTTTCACTAACGTGTTAAATCATCTCAAAGCAAAGCAAAGTTTTGAAACATGTTTCTAGCTTGAGAAGCGTATTCACCCAAGCACACTTAAGAACTGTTGCACTTTATTAATGCGATTTTGATAATTGTTTTCTCATTATGTTTTGTTCAATTAAAATCTCGCACTTATCAAGCGTGTACATCTTAAAATGCGAACCAATTACTTTAGGGGCCATCCATAAAGAACGTCCGCGAAGAGGGGGGCGGGTCTGGCCGGATGCCACATTCATCAAAATTTTGGTCAATTTGACTACTTTTTGACTTAATAGAAAACTTTTTAAAACCCAGAGGAGACTGGCGATGTTCCACACAGTAAGAGAGGTCACTTAGAAAGAATTGACATCTTTCATACTTTATAGAACCCTCTGCAGTTTTCATGCGGGTCTATAATATTATATAGACACTTGCCTGATCGGGTCCATATTGGTTTAGACCCTCGCCCTACGGGCTCGGGCCAAAACCGGATACCACCCTCGGGCTTACGCCCTCGGGCAGTATCCCAAAATGGACCCGATAGGCGCGTGTCTATCTATTTTAAATCATCAGAATTCTAAAATGGAATATATTCTGGTTAGTAACCATACAAAACTTGATATCTCCCAGAAGAATATTTCTCACAACTTAATTAAATGAGAGGTTTCAAAATAACAAAATTTCCTACGAATAAATAAAAATGTTCTGGGACTGAGAGCGATTGATGTACCATGCTGGTACAGATCCAAAAATATATAAACTCAAAAGCCGGGACTTAGATTTTTGACATTGAGCAAAATAATTAAGGTGATTTAGTCACCATATTTAGGTAGAATATCAGTGCAAAACCAGAGAAAACGGGCTTAAAATGAATGAAACAAAAGAGTTTGAATGAAAATGTATATGTCTTTGGGGAGGTATTTCAGGTTGCGGACGTTTGTGGACAAGGGGAGAGCCGAAATTTTGCGGACGTCCTTTATGGATGGCCCCTTATATGCCAGTCTTAAGTGTACTTCAGTTATAGTTAGTAAGTTGGCCATGGCAGTCTTCTTTCTTAATTCCTACTGTTGTCTAGTAAAACATTCTTGAAATTAATTAAAGAATACCATTGACGTTTCAGAGAATTGTTCTATTCGAGATTACAATGGTTTCATGAAAAGAGTGTGTTACAATACACTAAGTGGCGAGGAACACCTTAAATGCTACAGATCAAACACAAATTACACCATTTTGCGGAGGAGACTGGGTCGAGGTCAACATATGACAGTGACCGAGTTATGTCCTAACGACCCTATGGTTTACCAAGCCTGCGGGATGACCAAAGATGCCCACTTTGAGCAATCTGCCACGCGCTGTGGTCACCTCTGTGAAGTGGGCAACTACTATCAAATCATAAACGATCTCGAGAATAAGATCTGCATGGAGCCAGCCAAGCAGCATGTGCCGTATCGCGACGATTTCCTTGCAACGTGTACCAATGTTGATATTGGTAAGATGGAAGCTGGTTGCAAGGAAGGGCAGTTTAAGTGCGATGGCATCATAACGGACAGCCCCACGTCTTTAGACCCTGATCTAGACACCGAATTGCAGTGCAATGGCTTCATGTACGGTCTGGTTTGTGATGCAGGATTTCTACAAATAGTAGCGCCCCATTCACTGCAGTGCAATGAAACACTTTTCCGAGGCGACTACACCTGTATTGATGGCAAGGAAGAGGACTTATGTTTGAATGGCAATATTACGGGGTATTGCAACAGTTATTACGATGGTGTCGGAGTCATTGCCCTGTACAACTACAACTTCTCACGGTGTGGCCCCATTGCCAGGATTAATTTCTGGAATTCTAACTCTCGTATAACATACCTACCGCTATGTCTTGGCTACAGGGAACAGACGAACTGCAGTGACCCTGCACGTGTTGGCTTGTCTTGTAAGGTAGACGGTCATGTGTCTTCGGTAGCTGACCAGATTGTCTGTAACCCTAAGATCAGAGATCGGGAGAGTTTGTGTGACGATGGACTGGACACTGCGTGTTTGGAGATGTCCTAAGTCCTTCAGTTGCTATATCCACAAACACAAGTTTTGTGACGGAATCTGGGATTGTTCTGATGGGATGGACGAGAGGCTATGCTCGGATAAAACTTATCAACAATGTGTTCGGAAGGTAGGTCCCCCAGGTAGATACGTTGGTGTTCCATTTGCCTGGATTAGAGATGGACTCATGAATTGCACTGGAGGAGAAGACGAGGAAGGGGCGTGGCCCACATGTGGTTCTGGGAACACCCAGCGGTACGCTTCTGTGAGTTCCTCGGATCGGTGTTCCGAGGTCTATCTCTGCGCTCCAGGATTCATAGAGTTTCCAGAGCTCTGTGACGGGATTGACTCGTGTGGAAACGAGAATAAAGTGTGCGGGGAATCTCGTAATTTTTACAGCATCTTCAATTCTCCGGAGCAGTCTCGTGACGAAGTGAAGGTCTTTCATTGTCTGAAGGGACTGGAGAAACTTGACAGATTCATCCAGGAGGAGTGCTCTTCAATCGAGTTCTCATTTTCAGGAAACCAAGCCTTTGGAAAGACAGCGTTTGTTCGACTCTCTGTACCCCAAAGTCCACATTGGAAAGCCGACTGTCGACATGTCTATGGGGCTGGCTATGTTTATTTGAGTTGTCTGAACTTGTGCCGATCTTCGTCCTGTATCCTTGATAAACAAGTGAATGTTGACTCTTGTAGACATCTGTATAGAGACAGGGTCTACAGCATCACGAGTTACAACCAACTAACATTCCTTGTAAAGAACAGAATGGATTGGACTTATCAAAACAATATCTTCCCTTGTGACAATGGAGCATGTGTGGACTACACCAAGGTCTGTAACCTTGTTGACGATTGCAGAGATGGAACAGATGAAAACAACTGTACAAATCACTTCCGTTGTCATGGAAATAACGACATCATTCCACTACCAAAGGTATGTGACAAATCAATCGACTGTTTCGACTATTCTGATGAATGCAACGAAGAGTGTGTGTCGAATAAAGAGATAATAGCGAGTATGACTGTGACGGTATCAGGTTGGATAATAGGGCTTCTGGCGGTGGTTCTAAACCTGATCACACTCCCAAATTCTGTGAAATCGGTGCATAAGAGCAAAACTAACGATTCTCTTGAAAACACATCGCTGCTAATTGTGATCAATATCGGGGATTTGTTGGTAGGAATTTTCATCTTCACGATCTCAGTCTTCAATGCTTACTACGGCTCGTCCTACTGCAAAATGCAGTTGGAATGGTTGACTAGCGCCTCTTGCTCCCTAGTCGGGATTCTCAACTCAGTGGGTATCACAATGTCTGTGCTCTCCATGACAGCGCTGAGTCTCTTCAGGGTTACAACCATTTCCGGGGGTCTAGCCATCCCTCAGTCTGTTTCACGGAAGGGAGCGGTGAAGGTTTGTTTTGTAACTTGCTGCATCGTTTCCTTTGCTATGGTCACTGCTCTAGTACCTTTAGCTAAACAATTTGAAGATTACTTCGTGAATGGGCTCTACCACGGATCTGATATCCCCTTATTCCTGGGTGCCCCTGGCAAGAAGAGCCACATTTCCATCTTAGAGGCGTACTATGGGCGGCTACGATCTAACAAGGCCCTAAGTTGGGAGTTGATCAGACAACTACTTGGGAGCATGTTTTCTCAGGACTATTCGGCGCTTCCCAACAAGAAAGTGCAGTTCTACAGCAATGACCCTGTCTGTACTTTCAAGTATCTGGTAAGGAAGGAGGATCCCCAGTATGCGTATGTTTGGCTTTCCCATTTCATCCAAATAGTTTGTTTCGTCATTATTTCTGTAGCTTACATTGTCATTGCTAAGGTGTCCTCTAGAAACCTCATAGCCGTGGCAGATGAGGCTACAGCCAGATCATTCGAGAAAAGAGGCCATAAAGTGCAGAGAACCGCAGCTGCCATCATTCTCACAGATTTCGCCAGCTGGATCCCTTTCATCACTATCTGCATCTTACATTCGAGTGAAGTTCTGGATGCCACCAAATGGTACTCTGTCTTCTCACTGGTGCTGAATCCAATGAATTCAGTGATAAATCCAATGTTGCTGAACCCAACCATCAAGAAATCCATCATTAGTGTGATGAGTAAGCTGTGGCATGGGTTTAAGGGAGTAGTGTTAGTGGTTGTGTCATTAATCCGACAAGAATTAATTCCAAAAAGAAGCAATGATGTCAATGTTGCTGTTAATGTGAGCGTGCACACTGCAGAAGGGCAAGATCACTCTGTGGAGATACGCAGTACAACTAGTTAGGGGAATGGAAAATATCATGGATATGCTATGGACAAGAAATTATAGAAAAGTCCAAGAACCCCGACTGGGACAACTGTCCCACTTGATATAAACCGGGACACTATAATACATCGGATACACTATGCATTGAGCGCACTATACATTGGACTCAGCTATACAGTAAAGACGGTGCGCCAGAGGGATCAGGCAAGACTTAAAAATTCTCGCAGTTCACATTGATGTTATTTGTAAGGGGCCAGGTTTTTGCGTGTGAAGCTTGTTTCACATAACGTGTTTGGTATCCCGTCAAACTTTATTGACTAGAACAGTTATTTGGGATTTTATTTTCAATTTCATTGCTGTTCAATATAGTTTGAAAAGTTTTATATAAAAAATAGTCCCCTAGTTCTCAACTCCATAGCTCTTCTCTATATCGGTATTATCAAATGGAGGGCGAGGCCCTATTTTCAAGGGGGGGGGGGGCAAGTTCACCCCTAATATTTTGAAAAACACGAATTTGATACATGAATTGGCCAGGATGGCCAGGGCGTGTACCAACAATTTTACGGTGGTATTGAGTTCATAGGTCCAACATTGCCCATGTGAGGCCTCGGAGCAAAAGTGGCGTCCAAAAATCGAAATTTTACCAGAAGGAGATGGAGCTTAGCGTTTGCTTGCATTCGATATGAGTGTATTTGTTTGTCAAAATCGGATGAAAAATGGCCGAGTTATAGCCTTGCGAAGCCACACCAATGTGGAACCTGGAAACTTACGCGCCTCCACAAAGTTATGCGTATACAGTACAGTGTTTTCTTTTTTTGGTTGAGCAGTAGCTAAGGCTCACCGAATGTCTGAAGACCTGAAGAAATCCCGTTCTTAAATTGGGATAATTTAGCTATGGGTTTTGTTACGGAATACTCTCCTTCGTACTACTCATACCTCCATACCCTACTTTGCTTTATTAATAATAAAGATAAAAGTGGATCCTAGAGCAGAATCGAAGCTGTTGTTGTTGAAATTTCCTCCTTCCCCTCGTTCTTTCTCTTTCCTTGCGCCTTAGCGCTCGTGGTACTAATTTTTTGGAGAGTTGTCCAATACGGTGCATTCACCGTGGATTTTCTATTAGCCGTTATATTCATATTCGTGATTTGTTATATTCTCATGATGTGGAGGGATATTCAGTACCTGCATTTCAGATATAATATGCGGCAAACTTGGGAATTATGGGATTCAAAAGAATAAAAGTAGCTCGAGCGTTAGGTTGCCACTTAGAATTCTACTGAGCGGCAGCTTTTGTATTCTTCAGCTGATCCACTTCTAGGACTAAATACAAGGCTATAGCTATGCACATGGGTAATCATTTATATTAGCAATCTTTTTGGAATCAAAAGACAATAAAACGTTCGCACTGCACAGTGCGCACGTAAATTAGAACTTTTCCTGATGGTATAAGGAAATGTGAAGATCTTTTTACGGCTTAAAGGAAACCGCAGCAATCAGCACTACGTTGCTGAGAAACCAGGACAAAAATAATCAACTATATCGAGTCTCCAATTCGGGTTTAAATCAAGAAAACCCCAAAGAAAAACCATGTTTTGTGAACGCAATGAAAATTATTCCAAACTTGAAACTAAGGATGCATTTGTCCCAAGCGTTAGTCCATCCGGAATTGCTATGTAAAGATGTAAGAATAAATTCAAAGAATCCTGAATGAAAGACGGCAAAAGTGATCAGAAATCGGGACAGGTAAAACCTTTACCTCCCTAGGCTTGAAAAATAAGAGAATTGAGAGTACGTACCACACCCTACCAATGATCAAGGGTTCCCATTCATTCCAACCGCATTCGCTGATTATAGCGGCTAATCAGCAATCACATAAGTATAAAATGGCAAACTTTTATATCTAAGTTCTAAAACCGCTTTTGGAAAGCGAACAGTCTTCCCTCGCAAACTGCAAGGACGTAAGAGAGACACAACTTCACCGAAACTGAAGTAACAGAAATGTACAACCCACACTCAGTGCGCGCGCGTTACCTGTGGTGCGTGATCACGTGACCTAGCAATATGCCAGTGGCACGTGACGAGATCAGTTCGCGGCTCTTTTCATCAGAAATATTATGTGTTTCTTGAGGCTGCGAGTGTAAACGGATGTATCTTGTATCGTGTATGCTTTATACGTCATGTACGAGATGTGTTGTAAATCATGAAGCAGTTGATAATGTTACGTCTTAGCCGAGCCTTTTCCCATCTGCCAACTGCCAAGTGCCCTAAGTCTACGCCCTTTTCGCTATTACTTTTTGACGTTTTAATTATGAGGACACCTGACCCAGGCACGGTTTTGTACTGGAATTTAATTTGGGGAACAGACACTTCATCTCACGACACTTCATATTCTCACGACACTTCATCTCGCAATATGTCAGCTCTATGCAAAGGCAAGGGTCTGGCTTAGGGTTAGGATTAGGGTTTGGGTTAGGGTCAGGTTTAGGGTTTGGGTTAGGGTTATGGTTTGGGTCAGGACAGGGAGATGAAGTGTCCTGAGATGAAATGTCGTGAGATGAGATGTCGCCCACCCTTAAATTTTTATCAGTCAAGAATTGTAGCCGAATATATATGCGTTATATCTTGTCAGAAAAAAAAACATACGATTAGAGACTCAAAGAAATGGGAAATAGCCCAGGTTTTGTGCTTTAGTGCGTATAGTAGGAGTAGGAGAGTAGGAGCAGTTACAAATTAGTAAGTTAGTAGGTGGTAGGGCTAAAGCAACCCATATATTATGTTGAGCGTGCTTTAGCTCATATAAATAATAACACATGATAACTACATATGAGTATAAGCTATGGGCATATAAAATTTATTTACACAAATCGAAATACAACGAAGATTTACTGAGGCCGTATATATAAAGTTCACCATATATACTTGGTATAACAATTTCAGCTTCTACCACGTATCAGGCGGCATGAGGAAAGTACTGGAGGTTTTGGGATCATCTATTCTCCGTTCTGAATCAAGATAATGAAGTCACACTAAGAGAGCCACTATTTAAAAGCAGACTAGATGTATGATCAGATAGAGCTTCAAGCAGAATATATAGGATCGATAATCAAGTATAGTTAAACCTACATATGGACCTGGGTATATTGCCATTTTGTATATGGCTGAAGGCAATTTGTGTGCCAATTTGAAATCAATTTGTGAGCCATGATATGAAAAATCACCAAAAAAAGTTGAAAGATATGAGCTGAATAAGCATGTTTTATATTAGATCCAATTTGGTTAATGGAGTTTTCAAGGAATGTCAAAAATCTAAAATTCTAAAAAATTAATTTTCAAAATAGCTCAAAAATACTCCCTCCCCGATCCCCGAAACCCGCTAAAGAATAAAAAACATCTCATGTTTGCTTCGAGTCAACATCCCCATACAATCTAGAGGGTTCTTAAATCTACAAATTTTCAGCCCTCTGTTTCCCCCGCCCTAGTCCTGCCCTTCATATCCCCTCCGTCTAAAAGAGTCGTCTATTGTCTATAATACTGCAGGGTTGAAAGCCGCTGCACATGCTAGTACCCAGTGGTCACTGGTCCCACATCTACGAAACACAAGAAAAGAGGCAGATACATCCCTGTACTGATCTTAGTAGACTTCTCAGTGTGCAGGATCTTTACAACTTCTCAACTCCCCCCGCATATCTGATTACAAATACTCAAATAATATTCAAGTTCAACAGCCCTTTACAAATGTAATAGCGAGCTGGCTGTGATAATAACAGTATCCTATTCGTCATCAATTCTCCATTCTAAACCCTGATAATGACGTCACTACAACTCGTCTTTTGTTCGGGTGCTACCTGTATTCATACGCTGCTAGGGTATGCATATACTACTGACCCATACCGGACACATAATTCACTGCACGTTTGATCGATTAGCCCCCACGGCCCACACATGACAAACTCTTCATCTGATATATCTATAGGGCCGCACACCTGTATTTTCACCGGAATATAATGGTGTCCGGCTGTTCCATATGGGAAAATTATCGTTTATCTAACTTTTAACAGGCGGTAATTACACTATTTTATATATTATGGATTATCATGATTCCAGGAATCAGATTATCCATTGAGATGGCAAGATAGTAGTTTTACGGTTACCAAAATATAATGGAGTTATTTTCAAGGATAAACGATAATTAACCATCTGGGTGTATTCCTTTTTGCACAAATATCAGAAACTTCAACGACAGCTGCCGTTGAATAGTTGACATTTCAGTGGAAGCACGCTGAGAAACAGGACGCAGGAATCAAAATGTACTGAAAATCCAAGTTTATTTATGTAAGTATGTACTAATTCGTTCGATAACGTTCGTTCTATAACGTTCTATAATTCAAGCACGAATTAATATTAAACGAGTATTAAAATTTAAAGTTCGTACTTTGACATGAGGCAGACACACAAATTGTAGAAGTAGGACTTCTCGAGGAGTTGTCGTGGTGAGATGATAGTAGTGTTATTACTAAACCGGCATTGAATGCATGGAATAAGGTATAAACATGCATGGCACAGAGCGGGAAATAGGCATGGCAGAGGGCATGAAATGAGCATGGTACAGGGCATGAAACAGTCACGGCACACTGGCACAGGGTATAAAACATGCAGGGTAAAACGCTGCATGTGCTGGTACGAATAAAACTAGATCTGGAGCTTCCAGCTTTCCAGGCGCGGGAGAAATAATTAACGAGGGCATCTGCAAAGATTTCTCCAATAAAGTGTGTGCAGAGGAGCTGGGGAGAGTCAATGCCAAGGAAATCAATGGAAATCACGGGGAATCACCATGAGAGAAATTATCAAACAAGTATCATTTTCATAGCCCTATCTTCTGATATTCTGATAAGGCGCATTGCTGATTGAGCTTTCCATTCGATGATTGGAAGTATATGCACGAAGTAACTAGTAATATATTTGGAGTTTAATTAAGAAGATAAAAATTCGTAATAATTGAATTTCAATCTGAATCACATGGTATGTTCTCGTTCATTTTATTGTTTCCTGGACCCTCTCGAGCCAATATGATGAGAGAATATCATATACAGCAAGGTACCAAATTGCTCATTATGCCAATGTGCGTTTCTCATCCGCTTTTCAGACCTTCTGTCATACTGAAGATTTGGAAAATAACAAAATTTAAGATGTCAAATGACTCGAATGACTCAAATGTCAAATGACTCGAAATTTTGATACAATAATTATTAATGAATTAACTAATTTTGAAAGTCTTACCTTACTATAACACTTTGATTGTTCTGATACTGAGATGATTAGCAAGTCTTCAACCAAGGAGTCCACACACCATCGAAATACTTAGGATCAGCATTAGGGTCTTTCGGCTTATTGCCAGGGTAAATCGCCTTAGGAAATGGGAATTAATTTCAACTTCTGATAAAACTGGACGTCATTATCAACATTGAGGAGGCACTAGCGTAGAATGCCAGAATCTAAGTAGGGGTCAGTTAAATCCAACAGTGAAAACAGTGAAAAGTGACGAGCTCTGGAAACCGTGTTCCTCTGAAACCACTCTGTCAGCAGCCACTATAGTCTACTCTGACATCAGTCTTAGTCTTACTCAGGGTACTGACACCGGTGATTGCACAACTTCATCCTATATCCAAAGATAGAAATCGCCTTAGCAGTGTAGGCAGTTAAAGCTTCTTGCAGCTGTTTTACAACCTCTGGGTTGTCTTTAGACACTTCGTTCTGTTCATAAGGATCTGACACCACGTCGTAAAGCTGGAGCTGAAACAGGAATATAATCAACGAAGGGTTGGAAAGGACAGGGCCTATCCGAACATGGTCCGAGAGATTAGAGATATACCTTCCGAAATAATTACGGAGATCAAAATTTTGGGAGTACGGAATTTGAGGATATTTTCGGGAATATTACGCATGTGAACGTATGACGATGACGTCATTTTGAAGTTTTCTGGGTAACAGGCAGCAATTCATAGTATTTGAGAGCAAAGCTGGAGCTTTTTAGGAGGGAAGAGGAAGCGGTTGCCCCGCTGCTGTATCTTAGCCAGATGATCAGGTAGTGTCATGTTGGGAGGAGGTACCCACGAGTCCGGTCCAGGGTTGCCTGCGGAGGTAATAGGGTGGAGTAGGGAGATAAGCAAGGGAGTTAGGGTTGAGTAAGGAGATATTCGGAGGGAATTAGGGTTGAGGGGTTTTTACAAGGGTTGTCTGGAATTGTGAAAAGATTCACAATGATAATGCTGTCTCGAGTGTCTTTCAACGGTTTAAAGGACCTTACTTTCAAAGTTAGCATGCTTTGAAAGTGTACAGTTTGAGCGGAACATGAGGATGAAATTCACAGGGTTTCTTAGAGGCACAATACCTTGAATGAGTTTCCACTGTCCTTGCCTGACAGCACTGGCTTTGGTGATCTGGTCAAGGTTAACAAGGAATCCCGTCCTGTTGCTCTCCCCTGACCCGTCAATAGCACTCCACTGGTTAACTCCGTCAATGTCACCCAGGTCAGGGCCTGGATTGGGAGTTGGAGGTTAATAGGTAGTCAGAGGAAAGCTAGCTTGGGTAGGTAGAGTGCGCTTCCTAGGAAGCGCTATGCCATACGACAAGGCCCCACATAAAAGACGTCTGAGGGGCAACGGTCGCGGTTCGGCTGAGATAGGTTGTAAGTTGTTATCTTGGAAATTATGTTGAAGATGATGAACTTAAAGCGGAACTTAGCTCGAATCTAACATTTTGTCAATTTACCAAATAGAAAACACAGTTCTCTTACTGAGGCATGTGGAGGGATGGCTGGTCCCACAAGCACCCAGGTGAGTGAAGGTGGGCAACCAATCAGTAACGTGCATTAGTTCGTTATTCTTCACTCCGCCTGCGAGTTTTAGATAAAAATCAGAGGTTTGTCAAAGATTTTTCTAAAAATGAAGATTATTTATCGAAGGTTATGGCAAACCATGGAAATTTAAGAAAATTTTTGATAACAGTATAAAGACACCTTGATCTTCAGGCTCAAAGTCTTTGCCGTTTTGAACCTATTGATGGTGCATTCTGAAGTCATGAAGAATGAAAGTACCTTTTAACAGGGGAGAGTTGACAAACGCTGCTGATCTGATGCCACCCTCCCAATTACTAGCCTTAGTTCCTCTTAGCGGGTAATTGGACTGAAAAGATTTAGTTCCTCTCAGCGGGTAATTAGACTGAAAAGATTTAGTTCCTCTTAGCGGGTAATTGGACTGAAAAGATTGAGAAGAATCATGGGTTATTTTCAAATGTGATTGCTTGTCTTATGATCAATGTAAGACACACCTTTTGGATGCATCTAGGGTGCATTGAGGGTGCATTTTGGGAGCATTTTGGGTGAGCAAACGACTCGTCATTGACCCTTATTCTATGACTCTGCTCAAAACATCAGACACAAGCAAATATTTCGTATCATATGTGCCACAGTTATTTGAAGGAAAAGGGCGATAATGCACATTAGATTGAGTATACCTGTCCGTCCTTCGGATTGCCACCATTGTCCGCCATGAACACAAAGACAGTATTTTCCCACATGTCGGATGTCTTGAGAGCTGTGATGATGCTCTTCACAGCATCGTCAAGAGCAGTTACCATCCCCAGGACAGTTCGTCTCTTCTTATCCTCCTCTATGCCTTCGTACATCTGCAACAAGTGGATAATTTAATTTTTTTATTTAGGTTGGATATTAAGTTCTCTAAGCAACCAAGATAGCATTGATAATGAGGGAGTGTCGAATACTGCTCCAGATTTGAATCTTGTCAGTACCGTAGTCCCCCCAGCACAACATCCCCCAACATTACCCCCTGTTTGATATTACTAACGTCGTAGTACTCCTGAGGGACTTCCTGCGGGAAGTGAGGGTTCTGGAAGGGAAGGTAGAGGAACAGGGGCTTACTCTGGTCGTGCTGCTTGATGATCTGAGGAGGTAGGATTGTATCAGAGTAGTGAGGATTGTATATCAGTTCAGTCCGAGCAGCTATTGGGTCAAATGTTGGTATACCTACAAAGTGTGTTTCTCAACACAACTCCAGATTGCATCACTGCGTTTTGAGAAGTCTAGCAATACTCGTGCCCGATATTGTAAATAAATACGTCGGAAAATTTCAGAAAATAATTTAAAATTTCATCTCGAAGAATAAATTTCAAACTCAGCCATATAAAGTTCTGCGAGTAGGTGCTGCTTGATGATCTTCTGGGCTTGTTCAGTGAAGAGATAAGTAGAGTAGGTGGTGTTTTCTGATCTCAGCACGTCGTCGTTGACAGTACCATCAGAGTTCAGCGTGTTGTACCTGAAACAGGAGGAAAATAGGAGAAAAGTCAAATTTTCTACAAAATTCTACCAATCTACCATGATCAAAAATATGCGAAAAAAGAATAGAAACATGGGCAAAGAAAATCGGAAAAATCGATTTCAATCACTCCGACATTCCATCCCTGGATGAGACGCAGTACAGTCTGAATTCCACTCCATTACACATGTCACCTGAAATCAAAGCCGGTATCCTTGTCTGCCCTCCTGCCAGTTCTAGCCCCCCTTGCCTCCGAGGGCAGCATCTTGGTGTAGTAGTCGAGTGCTCCGTTGAAGAACCCGTAGAAGGTGTCAAACCCCCGCTTAACCGGGGTGTGGTCCCAGGAGCAGTGGCCCAGGTGCCACTTGCCCACCCCGTGGGTGGAGTAGCCCAGCTTCCCCATCACTTGGGCCATGGTGGTCTCGTTGGTGGGCAGCCCGTAGGGCGTGTCCTGAGAGGTGAAGGGATTTAGTACGTTGGTTGTGACTGCTCAACTGATATTCCTCTACTGTTGACTAAAACTTGTTTAGAAGAGAAGAAGGAATCGAACTATAACTATCCCTAACGACCCAAAAATATGACTCAAATTCAAAAACTGCTTTTTCCCATTCAGCAGCATTGCAGAGAGTCCACTAAATTCAAATTATCATGCAGTTTTATACAGATTTTTCTCAGTCCATTGTTGATAAGGATAGGGGGCGTTTAGTAACGACCATGAGGCTCCGGGGCCATGATTGTATCTAGTGCCTAAAGGGTGCGCCAAAAGTCTTGACCCTTTAATTTTTTTGATCATTTGAAAGATACAGCAGGTATATTTACTCACGGGTCCAATGACAGCATGCTGCAGTCCGAGTCTTGCTGCGTATTTGCCCGTCATGATGGCCCCCCTGGTAGGGGTACAGATGGGCTGCACGTAGTGTCTCTCCAGGATGACCCCGGAGTTAGCCAGGTCTAGGAGGGTGGGTGCCATCACCTTGGACTCGTGCCAAGGTACATCTCTCCACCCCTGAGGGGAGGAGGGCGCTCCATAAGGAGGGAGGGGAAACTAAATGGGGCAAGAAGAGTGAGGGCAAGGGGGAAGTTGAGATTTAACGACAGCACAGCACTCAAAAACATAGTAGAGGTCGAAAATTGCTTCATATAGTTCAAAAGAACAAAATTTCATCCTTACGAAAATCTCAACATACACAATTATCTCAGTATCCTTAATGAATCCAACAGACCTAAGTCATCAGCGAGCATAAGTACAATGTTCGGTTGTCTCGAGGGCTCAGCATCTACAGCCACCAAACAAGCAAGGAGGACCACGAGCCACGCCATGATCCAACGAGGATATAACCAACCAATAAGTGTACTGACTGGAAGCTATTCAGGGTATCAGAAAACACGCACAAAGGTTTTACACAGTTTGATGCTGCGCCAGACACGGTAAGAAGTGTGAAATTCAGGGAAATGGGGATTTTCAGTGGTAAACCCAGGAAATGCAGTACTGTTATATATGCCATGTATTTAATTCATTATCATCACTGTACCGGACGAGTGGTCACATGCGTGGGTATATAATTTTCTAATTTTCGTGTGAAGTTACTGATAACAATTTTAATGTATTGCGATAATTTAATACGTTCAGGGAGATTTTTTGCAACACACGAATCAAGTTACAGCTTTACACAATATCAGGAATTAAAATGAAAATTGAGCACTTGAGTTGGATGAAAAAGTATAATTTCTCAAGAATTTCATTGTGAAACCTGGCAATTGACAATGATACATAGTAATAGTTTCATTATTTGTCCGTTTAACCGGATGCGTTTTAAACTACAGAAGAAATTGGTGCTAATTGAAGATGTTCGTAACCACTTTACTCGTCCTATTTCTGATTAAATTAACTTGACAATGATACATAGTAATAGTTTCATTATTTGTCCGTTTAACCGGGTGTCAGAAAATTCTGTTCTTTTCCCTCGAAATTTATCTAAAAATGGGGTATATTGGACGTTATTTTCATCTAAAAATCAAGGACATAATTTTCACGGATATTAATTTCAAAGTCCTTTTCCAGTCAACTACATTGGAATGAATTAAAAACTATCGCACTGATTCTGTGAAGAGATCATGAATTGCTATCGGAAAATTGAAAAAGGCTTAAAAAAGAACCACGCCCAAATTTTGTCAAAAAGATATTATTTTTGTTAAGTCCCCATTCTCAGCCAAATTTCAAAATAAATCCACCGGGATCCTTAAATAATAAAATCAGTTGTTTATTTAATAATACTTTCCCGTTTGGCGTATATTCAATTCAAATTTATTATGTTAGAGCGGTCCAAAATAATCTCCATATAGGCATACACAGAACGTTTTTTATTTTATAGTTGTGTCGGAAAGTCATGGTAAGAAGTTGCATAGAAGTCAATACATCCACTTCGAAGTTTTATACGATATTCGAACGTGTTATCTAATTTCATATCGATGTTCCCCCGGGCCTGGATCAGTATTCCTGAATACGCGGGTAAGGAAAATCGACATCTGTAAAATTACTGTAGTTCATGATGTCAAAATCATATTTGTAGATTTTATAAAACTCGTCAATCAGTTCTCTGTCTAGTTGAGGAAGCCACTTTATTGCATCTATTGTTGAACTTTGCGACTGAGCATCCGAGCCATCATACGGGCCTGAAAGATCGCTGTGGGTCCCTAGACTAGCCCATATCATCTCACTGTACTGTTCGGCATGCTCTATAGGAACCATGACGTCATATGGGGTTTGTGGCAGACACATGAGGGTTGACTGCGGGGCAAAGTGTTTCTCCACCAAGCCCTTTTGCAGCACCAGCCACTCCACAAACTCCCCGAAGGTTGGGGAGAGAGATTTATCAATCCTTCCCGGCACTTTCCGTATCTCTCTTAGTATCTCTTCACGAATGGGAATGAAAAGCTATGATTATCTTTCCTCATAGGTCCCAATTTTTTCTTGTAGCCTGATACTAATCGAGTCCAAGGGTTCCGCATCACAGCAAAGATGAAAGGATCACCTCGAATTGCTGAATCCAGGGATAAATCAAGGTGTTGTAAGCCAAACTCGTTTTTTGTTTTTGAGTGGATATTTTCAATATCTTTGAGTACAGCTGTAGAGTTGGTCATGGGGTTCACCGCAACAAGATTCGCGATCAAAAGTGATCTTTTTCCAATTTGTACTTCCGCTTTTCGGAACAGCTAGAAAGAGGGTGTGAATGTTGTTGTAATAGTTAAAAAGGCCATAATTGCACTTTTTGGCGTACACTGTGCCTCTGGATTTTGTTTTCATCAACGAGCGAGTTTCGTTGAGTCGCTCTCGAATTATCCTCTGTGCTAACTCCAGATTAGAAACTCGGTTGAGGGGAAGACCAGGGGTCACAAAGTTCAAGGGACCTGCCACTTTGTTCTCCAGGGAGTAGGAATAGAAAAACCACAGTAGAACAGCGACACTTAGTGCCAGAAGAATCGAACATCGCAAGTATTCCCTCATTCTCTAGTTGACTGAGCTGCTCTATGTACTGCTATAATATTAATAAAAAGGTTTTAAGGGCCGATAGACGCCCTCTAATTAGAGGAATAGAGGAAACTTAATCAATAGTTCAATCAGAGTGAAATGTGATTGCAGTCAGAAGTAACAACCGTCACCATGGTAACTTCAAGTTCACTTAGTGGTGACAGGACACAGAGATGACTGGAATAAGACGTGACGACTCATCACATCTTATTCCAGCCATCTCTGGAAGCAAATTAGTTGCCTGCTTATACGAGAAGTAAGGGCACGTGTTAAATCTTTATATCAATAACACTTCTAGTGGCCTATCGGTATGGGTGACAAATCGGTGTAAAGCACACTGCCCCCATGCGCCAAGTTGGACATTAGTGCAAGTCTCTATTTCATGAACATAACAATCAGTCACGCGGGCTATAAAACAAGGATGGGCTATAAAACAAAGATTGAAAAACTATTTTGTAATCTATAAAACACAGTACAAAGTTGCAGTGATTCGATCAACTCATGTCTCTGTGTTATGAATAATGGAGCACGAAGAGAGGCACTGTTTATGAAACATGGAGTAGGAAGTTAAATGCTAATTAGATCTCCTTGTGCTGATTACCCAGTGTATATCTGATTACCCAGCGTATATCTCGCCCCGCATAATATGAGTACATTATCCAAGTCAATATCCTCATTCTTCATTCCTAGCGGGTTAGAACTTAAGAGGCTGGGACCCGCAGGCCCCAGCCACTTTCGTCACTGCCATCATATCAAGCTCGTCACTGCCATAACAGACAGCCAGTTGTCATATCAGGGGACGAAAAATCTTTATCCTGGTCATCGTAGAACTAGATGCATGCATTTTAGAAACGAATTTGCATGTTTTCAAAACAAAATTGTGTACTTTTGTGCTTATCTGTTCACCATATAAACAGGATTCTTTTCAGTTGCTGCGAAAATGAAAGTACTTTGATTAAATAAGCGATATTACAGAATTAGCGTTTTCTTTTATTTTTTTTTAATTTTTTTTTCACTCAGATTGTGGCGAATCTTTTCTTGATTCATCCCAATCAGGTAGCTGTCAATCACTGAAATTTGCGGGCCAAGCACATTCTGGCCCTGACCGGCCTGACCCTCAAATATTATGAGGGCTTTGGTCCCCGTGCTTCCGCCATGCATGTCGAGGTGACAGCCAAGACTATGTAAGTTGGATAATGGACGAGGCGTGCCAAGTTTGTTGATCGAATTTTCTTGATAAAAGTCTGAAAGAACTGCAATTTCTGTAAATAATTTTCAAAGAATTTCCAAAGCGCTAGTGCTATGCTCCGATAATTTCGCTTTGGTTTGAGGTAGGATGTGAATACTGAATGCTGTTCAATAGAAATGGGCAGTGGCTTCCCAGAGGGTCGGAGATCAAAACTAACCCTTCCAATCGATACAGCGTTCCAAAAACAAAACTGTAGACACCCTACATTACTTAATATCACGGAGGAAAATATTGGAAAACTGCACAAGATGGCAACATGGGTGGGGTCCGTAGTGGCTTCCCTGAGGGTTGGATACCAAAACTAACCCTTCCAATCGGTTCAGCGTCCCAAAAAGCAACTATCATCACCTACTAAATGGATTTGGTCGAAAATTCAAAATTGGCCAAAAAACACCACATCAAAAATGGGAATGGCCCGTAGTGGGTTCTGAGAAGGTCGGTGACCAACTGAGTAACTGACCAAAAAAAATTCCTTCCAGTCGATTCAGCTTTTTACAAAACATAAATTTAGACACCTTGCATGTCTCATGTACCAAAAATGTATATATTTTCCCCTGAAAAAATCAATTTTTCCCTCCTCAAAAAAGGGCGTGGTCATTTGATCATCATCCCAAGGTTAGAAAACTTGTATCACAGTGGAGGTTATCAGGCATGGTCTAAAATGCCCCATACAACAGGTCATTAAAGGGTTCGAATATTTGTACAGATCTTCGAAGTCAGTTGACTGATATACTAATATAGGAATTAATGTTGAGACTTGAAAACGCCCATATTTGAGCGAGGGGACAATTTGAATATTCGTATATCGCAACATTCAATTTCAATTATTAACCAATTCTATGACTACAGCTGCTATGGTGAGGTTGATTAAACTAAAAGAAACAGTTTTCTATCTAATCATCAAACTGATCATCAAAACTGATATAAATGGCACCTACATTAACACACTCCACTCAAAATGTACATTTGATTTTGCCGAAATATATCTTGGTTGATTATCCAGTCCTGAGGATAGATATATATTATCCTCAATCATTGCATGCCCAGCGTAACGATGTGTTAGTCAAAAAGTCATGAGAAAGCATGATTTAATTGATAACTTGATTGACATTTAATCGAATTAAATGAAATTTAGTTGAGTAAACTATAAACTCATTTATAGACTCAATCAATTTAAATTCAGCTGAGTTTGAATTGATTGAGTCTATAATTGATTGACAATCCCTCGCCCACTATAGTTTAGCTTCGTTGATCCCCTGCTACCTAGCCTGTAACCAGAGTTCACGTAGTCCGTATAGGCCATGTATTTTCAGCTTTTTATGAGATTAAATGCACGTTACTGGGACAGCTGTAGAAACCCCATCAATAATGAGCTAAATAAATCCTTCTTTAGCAGGATTCTAGCCATGGTGTCCAAACCCCTCCAAAAAGGCTTGGATCAGAAGCCGGATCTCTTGGAACGTTTCTTGGCATGATTGCCTGAAAGTTTTGGATTAAATTTGTTTCTAATAATATGACATATGTTTCTCACGCAAAATGCACCGAATTTTGTGAATTTGTAAACTGCAAAATCACTTGTCAGACGTTGTCTGACCCCTTTCAATGAAATAATGGTCGGACAACGTCTGACAAATAATCCCCACCACCACTTGCTCTGGAAGTGTAGTAATCAATCCTATCCAGCATGGCCTGTACAATATCCGGGTACTTGGCAGAGAGTTCCTTAGTTTCAGATGGGTCTTCCACCACGTTGTATAGCTCCATCTGACAAGAGTTTAAACATCCAATTTAAAGTACTATGGTTCCTTCTCCAGAGGGAAAATCTAGGTGAGTTCATATCTAACATGATAATATTATCCGAGTTAGTGTGTATGACAAGTAGCTTTTCATCGATAAGCGCTAAAACAGTTTGGTATAAATTGTAGGTATAAACAATAGGTATAAATTGTTGTAAATTTACCCTGACTGGTTTTTGAGGATCGGTACGATCATCGCCAAATACATAATCGTAGCCATTTTCCAATCGTAGCTTTTCGAATTGAGCATTGAGCTCTTCAGCCCCGTCAAACTCAAACTTTGGAGGTGGAACCCAATCACCCTTTCCGGGGTTCCCTGGGACCGAAAGTATTAGCAACCTAAGACCAACAGTATTGGAAAGCCTACGTCCATAAGCAATTGACTCAATTCACCAATCACCATTATACAATTATACAACATCAAACATGTGTTTCAGTGACCTACTAATGAGAAAAAACATTATCAATCACTTACAAGCATAATGGGAACAAGAAATGATGCCAGTCTTCTACCCTAATTCCTAGTAACTAAAGAGAATTGAAATTCGAGTGGTAATGCCCATACCTTTGTAGAACTTCCAAGGTCCCATCCGCAATGCAGAGTTATGGCCAAGCTGATCAATGTTCACCAGAAACTCGGTTCTGTTGCTTGGCTCAGCTCCAATAATTGCTTGCCATTGGTTGACCCCGTCTATATCTCCCAGTTCTGGTCCTGCAATGGATGGATAACCATCAAAGTGATTTTTGAGGATCCAGATGATAATTTATGAGACAAATCAACTATAATTTGTACAACACAATGAGGCATACAAGCATTCTCTGAAGGCTTCATGAAACTTTGCACGCTTTTCAATTTCAAGTTTTATCAAACTAAGAAAATTAAATACTGCTTTTGGAGTTTTGAATCGTGACCAGTTTCATGTTTTCTAGCCTCATATAAAAACCGTGATTTTCAGCTTTAAAATAATGTTTTTCATCCATTTTTGGGCATTGAAACCGAAAATGTGACTGAAAACTGCTTTTTGCTATCTGAAGACATGAGACCAAGTCCGCTAGAACCAGTTATACAGGTTTTTCTTTCCAGGTCCAAGTATCGATTTAAAGGGTGGCTGTTGTCCCGCGGAGTTATTTCATTAGGTGACTAATGAAAGGTGACTAGTGACTAGTGACTAATGAAAGGTGACTAGTGACTAGTGACTAATGAAAGGTGACTAGTGACTGATGAAAGGTGACTAGTGACTAGTGACTGATGAAAAGTGACTAGTGACTAGTGACTAATGAAAGGTGACTAGTGACTAGTGACTAATGAAAGGTGACTAGTGACTAGTGACTAATGAAAGGTGATTAGTGACTAGTGACTAATGAAAGGTGACTAGTGACTAGTGACTAATGAAAGGTGACTAGTGACTAGTGACTGATGAAAGGTGACTAGTGACTAGTGACTGATGAAAGGTGACTAGTGACTAGTGACTAATGAAAGGTGACTAGTGACTAGTGACTGATGAAAGGTGACTAGTGACTAGTGACTAATGAAAGGTGACTAGTGACTAGTGACTGATGAAAGGTGACTAGTGACTAGTGACTAATGAAAGGTGACTAGTGACTAGTGACTAATGAAAGGTGACTAGTGACTAGTGACTGATGAAAGGTGACTAGTGACTAGTGACTAGAGGCACAAGAGAATTTCTAGAAATGGTTACTGACTTATTGATATTCATTCATGCCAGACATTGTCTGATATTATTTCAAATAAGCCCAGATTGAGTTGGAGTCTCCGGTCTAATTCTATAAACGGGGGAAATATCTGCAGGAGACCCAGACAGACACCCCGGCACAGGATCTCCTGCTCTAGGTGATCCCAGTCGCCAGGGTTTCTGCAGATGGGAACGAAGCCCGTACCTCCCTACTAGGGCGGGGGTGGGGGTTAGACAACGTCTGGCAGACTCAGCCCCTACCTCGGCAGTGTCTGTCATGTTCGTTCACCCCACACGCAGCAATGTGAGTGAGGGTAGGTAACCAATCTGTAACGTGTAACAGCTCGTGGTTCACTTTCATTCCTGGTAGCATGGGGGAGTTGGCAGGGGATGGAGGAACACTGAATAGAAAAGCTCAATGAACACTTTGTATTCCACTAACAAATCATTTCATGGCCTCAGTAAACAGACTACAGTCCGAAATACCAACCTGGTAGCATGGGGGAGTGTAGGAAAGAGACGGATCTAATCCCTCCTTCCCAGTAAGAGTATTTTCCTCCACGGAGTGGGTAGTTCACCTGAAATTAAAATTAATAAATTGTGTAAAAGCAGAAGCTTCACAAAAAAGAACGAACTCAGATATACTTCTTCATAATGAATGTATCATAATTCAACTAGCTCTAAAAGAGATCTAGAAGGCAAAAAAAAACAATTAGGTCTGATACCTGTCCATTTCCGATCCCTTCCAAAGGACCACCGTTGTCACTGAAGAAGATGAAGATGGTGTTTTCCCACATTCCTGTATCTTTTAGTGCTGACACCACCACCTGATTGGAAAAGGTTTTAGAAGTTGATATGAGGTGTTTTTAGGTTAAGAGTGGTGTAGATAATGAAAATAGTTAGATAGGTATCGAATTGATGACTGAAAAGGCTTCAAGATCAGCTTCAAGATCGGTCAATTGCCAAATGATTCCAGCTTGATGTAAATAAGATTAAAGATCGGTAAAATCATTAATACCTCTGCAGCATCATCCATTGCAGTCACCATAGCCAACAGAGTCTTTCGCTGATCATCTTGTATGATGCCATCATACATCTGCAAACATCACGTTGAAAAATGTCAAAATTGTTTTGGCTTTGCTATGAAAAGTATGAAATCATTGACGGCGATAATCACATGATTTTTGAAAGCTTCTGATACTAAACGTAATCGCATATGATCATTCAACGTTTTTAACAAGTACTGAATTATAGCAATTTAACATCGGATGCCACATAAGGTTTCTAACCTGCTTGTATTTGTCGGGCACTTCGTTAGGGTTGTGGACACTCTGCATGGGAATGTACATGAAGAGGGGCTGGCTCTGGTCATGCTCGTCTATCACCTGGTAGAAGCGAAGTATAATTTATTAGCTGTATTTTGAAATTGAGAATATATCAGAACACCATCCAATATCAGTAAGGTTTATACCTCCTTAAAATTAAAACGTGCACAATCACGTTAGAAAAATCTAAATTTTGTTGATTCATCATGTTAATGGTCTTGGTAAATTCTTGAATGTAAGAATTGATATCATTTCCATACCTGCTTGGCCCGGTTAGCGTACAAATACGACGAGTAAGTGCCATTGGCAGTCCAAACCACTTTACTGGTGGTGTTTCCATCATCTCCCAGAGTGTCCAGTCTAAGGAATATAGACGGATGTTGAGACGTCCACAGACATGGGTTGGATTTGAGGAGGGTGAGTACATGGAGGTGGTGCTATCTGCAACTCCTCCAAGAGGTTAGAGGATGAACAGTTTGATATTTGTTTAAAATTTATACCCCCCCCCCCCTTTATAACTTGGCTGTTGAACATACCGAAAGTCGAAGTAATCGTGGGTCACTTTGCTGAAGTAGGTTTCGTGTCCGTTGTAGTACCCGTATGAGGAATCGAATCCTCGCTGGGTGGGGGTCAGGGCCCATGAACAGTAGCCAAGGTGCCACTTTCCTGACAGATGGGTGGCATAGCCAAGGTCTTTCAGGTAGTTGGCGATTATCTTCTCATCTACTCCTAGACCATACGGTTCACCCTGGAGGAGGAATTAAGGTTTTCAAACAGTGAGTAAACCGGGTATTGTCAGAAAAGTGATGGTAATTTTTTTGCCGAGCATCACACTTAGAAGTTAGAAAGATTTTAATTGGATCGGTGCCAACTCACAGCGTTTATGGTTCCATGGTTGAGTCCTAGTCTGGACGGGTATTTGCCCGTCATGAGGGCTGATCTGGTGGGTGAGCAGATGGGTTGCACGTAGTGACGCTCCAGAATAATTCCAGAGTCTGCCAGACCCGTGAGGGTGGGAGCAATAGCCAGGGAGTCGTGCCACGGCATGTCAGCCCAGCCTGATTTACAACACAATAAAGTTCATGGGAGAACGGGTAATTAATTGCAAATAAAAAAGAAAAAAAACTAGGAGGCTTGTGATTTGCAGAGTAGAGAGAGAATTAATTATTTTAAAGAAAACGAATATTTGAAATTGACAAGAAAATAAAATGTAAAATATGCAAACATTATCTATTATCGCACTAACCCAGATCATCTGCGACCATCATCACGATGTTCGGTTGTTTCACCTTCCTCTCAACCTCCTCCACAGCCTCTAAACCACCAATCCCGAGCACCAAAAAGAAGAGGAGCTCACCAATCATGTCTTTTAGCTTGCCTCTTATTCACTTTCACGGATTTAATTTACTGGCAAAATAAAATCGGTGCGCCTCAAATATATTCAACGGCAATAATTGAACAACTTATGCTTTAGAAAATTAAAAACTGATGATGGCCTATGTTAAAACACGACTCCACATCGAGTTTTATGATTGTATAAAAAAATAATATAGTACAAAATAATTAAAAGTCTAATGATGTGAATATGTTTGGCGTGTGGTTGCATAACGATCAAATCATTAGGCTTCTGGAAGAGTGACGGCCTTGCAACATGATGAAAGTGGAACCATTTGAGCATTAGGCAAACTTTGTCCGTATGCATAAGCTTATTAAGCATATCACATATCATATCAAAATCTCTCGTTATCCCAAAATTATTGCTTTCGTATGTGTTCATCTTATAGCTGATGGTTTTTGTACAAACTTTCAGTTTGGTCCAACGCTCATTTTGATAATAATATACTTCAAGCATAATTGTATATGTACAGAATCAAGCAAAAATACGATGTTTCTTTTATTTTCTCCGACTAAGATAACGGCTCATGCTTCAAGGTAAAATTGTGGGTGAAAAATATTTTCTTCAGAAAAAGTTCAAATAAAAGCGGTGACAAACCATCAAAGGTCATTTACTTCAGATGCAGAAGTGCAGCACCTTGAAATTTGAGATATCTACGATGGTTTTTCTTATCACAAGTTCTGTCCGGGCCTCATAATGCATTATTTTAATTCGAGTTCAAGTAAGATAAGCTCCTGTACTCCATATTATTATTGGCGAAATCTAAGTTCACCCATGGCGTGTTTTAAAGTTTATAACCAATCAGATCGCAGGGTTTGTATCAAAATGTGTACTGATTGGTCGAGGTATGATCTATGGGAGTCAAGGTTTACAAGGTTTAGAGCAACTTAAACTTTCAAAGTCACAAAAGTGAAAATTGCTTTTGAGTAATTGGAATGATCCAAGACTAAGAAGGAATTACGATCACAATAACAGTGTAAAATTGTAAATTGTCTAGAAAATAATTTTGCAAAAACAAAAGCTATGTAAATCTGTAATCTAGGGAAATCAATATAATCGTTAGTGACATCATATATTAAGTCCTCATTAGACGAATGCAACGAATCGAAATCGAGAGATGGAAAATACAAGAAGAAAGAACAGTGTACATAAAAGTGATAAAGGACAAATATACACGTATATAAATATTGTTGTCAATATTGTTATTGTATTGCATTTAACCTCCCCGTCCCAATCAGGGTTTGTGTTGAAAAACACAATTTCTCAATTTGTATGAACCAACATTCGAAACAATAGTTCGGTCACAACAGAGATAATTATTGAAGACAATAGAAGCCGTCAGACAGTGTTCAGGAATCAGGAGCCAATTATCCATTTTGTTAAGGAAGATTGATTGATTGAAACCACCCCTTTAGCTTAAGGGTGTTGCCTTTTTTATGGGCAGTGAATAAAGAAATTTGCAGAGAACTTATAAAGAGAACCCACTAATGTTCTAATATTTCTTCAAATTTTCACCTAAAGGTAACCAGAAGGAGCATTGCAATTACAACCTCCCTTTTGATTGACCAATGGAAATAGAGATTAGATTTTTAAAAAGAGCTTTAAAAAAATTTATAAAACAGTTAAATAATTTATTTTGAATCAGGAAGTCATATTTATCACTCAGGTTCTAATTTCAGGCTTATATTAGCACCCTATCAGGGGAAACAAACAGCCAGTCTCAGCAAGATTCCAGCCATGGCGTCCACACTCCGCCAAAGTTGCTTGGGTCAGAGGCCGGGTCCATTGGAAGGTTCCTGGGCTTAATTGCCTGAAAATCGCAGCTCAAATAACAGACAGACGTTGGAACCCAAGTGATTTGCACACAAGAATTCAACCCATAACGGCCTTAAATAAAGCTTTGATAAGATGTACTCCTGCAAGTTCCACCTAGACAGCTACAAACAGTATCTTACCTGGGATTGATAGTAGTCCAGCCTCTCTAACATTGCCTTCACGATGTCTGGATTGGCTTCAGAGAGTTCGTTCGTTTCAGCAGGGTCATCTACCACGTTATACAACTCCATCTGAGGAAAAAGGGATTTTATAATTGAGCAGGGTCTGACAGATGACTGATGAACAGATAATGTCCTTACTGAGCGGCACGTTGAGCAAGGGACTGAAGCTGAGATGTCCCGTTCAGTCCGAGCAGCTATTGCGTCAAATCTTGGTTTATACAAAGTCTGTTTCTCAAACAAATCCAGATTCATTTCATATATAGCAGTTCAATAACATGAAACTACCTGGGCAGGTTTCAATATGGGAACTGGGTTCTTCCCAAAATAAAAAGAAAAAAAGGGAGTACTGACCCTGGGGTATTTGGGATCGGTGGGCTCTGCGAACATGTACTCCTCCTCGCTCTCATACTTCTCTCTTTCCTTCTGCTGCTCCACAAAGTAGGTGCTGTACTTGTTGTTCAGTGCTTTCGGAGGTGGGATCCAGTCACCTCTTCCGGGGTATTTGGGATCGGAGAACTCTGCGAACATGTAATCCTCCTGGCCGATTTCAACGCCCTCTCTTCCTTCTGCTGCTACAAAGTAGGTGCTGTGTATTTGTTCAGTGCTTTAGGAGGTGGGATCCAGTCCCCCTTCCCCTGTGATTTCCTGTATTATGTGAACAATCCTGGATACTAGAGCAAACTGCAAAACCAAACTGCAAAACTGCATCCCATTCTGCCTTGAGTGAAATTATAAATTTTATTGTCATTTTTACCAGAATTATAAACGCGAAAAGTTCTTGACTTTCACTTGTACCTCTGTAGAATTTCCAAGGTCCCATCCTTAAGGCAGCATTATGGTTGATGGGGTCTATGTTGACTAGGAACTCTGTTCTGTTGCTCTTCCTCGCCCCTATAATAGCTCCCCACTGATTCATTCCATCGATATCCCCCAAATCGGGGCCCTGCAAGAAAGAATGATGGTTGAAAAGAAGAACATCACCAAGAAATCTATCAAAACATGAGTGTCTGCAAGTATAAATGGTGCTTGAAGTGCCTGAGAGGGGAGACGGAATATAAGAGCACAGAATGAAACTAACTCAATTCGTACCCTTGCAGTGTGTGTCATGTTCGTTCACCCCACAAGCAGCAATGTGAGTGAGGGTAGGTAACCAATCTGTAACATGTAACAGCTCGTGGTTCACTTTCATTCCTGGGGAGGGGGCTTGTAGCTGCTGGGATTATGGAAAATTTCATGCAAAGTTTTACAGATCATTCACATACAGTGACGATCATTAACTATGGTCCCAAGTTTTTTTTAATTTTTTTATTTTTTTTTAATGAAAAACAGCTTGTAGAATGAGGATAATTTGATGAATCATAGAGCACCGTGGGGCTACTCAGATTAGAGCATCAAAACACTTCAATATCTCAGAAAGTAAAAACAAACAGAGGCCCACTTTACACAGCAACCTGGTAGCATGGGGGAGTGTACGAATGATACGGATCTAATCCCTCCTTCCCAGTAGGAATATTTTCCTCCACGGAGTGGGTAGTTTGACTGGGATGAAATTAAGTTTGACTGGGGATGAACTTTAACAATACAGCAAAGTTTCAATTCATTTTCTAGAAACTTATGTCAGATATAGATAAACTTGACTTATAATTAATGTATATCATAATGTCACTGCTTTACTGGATCGAACCTGTCCTTTTCCAATGCCTGCCAAAGGACCGCCGTTGTCACTAAAGAAGATGAAGATAGTGTTATCCCACATTCCAGTGTGCTTCAACGCTGACACCACTGCCTGATGTAATCACTGGTGTCAAAGTGGTGTCACTTAAAAAGGAATAAGGCTGGAAATTCTAATTCAAGCTTTTAATCTACCCAAATCTACCCAAATCACATAAATTTGCACGACTACTTTAACCACATGAGTGATGAGATACGACCAGTTTCCTATATTTTTGATAATTTACCAGCTTTAAACTATATTATTCCAATTTAAAGTATAATTTCACCTGAGCAGCTTCATCCATGGCAGTCACCATCCCCAGCAAGGTCTTCCTCTGGTAGTTCTGCACGATACCATCATACTTCTAATGAAATAGTGAGGCTGTGTGAGGAAGTTGGTATGAAGTCCATCAGTCTAATTCTATCATTCTATGATGTGTAATTAATTTCGAAGAGTTCATTTAAGTTATAAATACTTAATACCTACCTACATAGTTCAACAAAAGTTCTACTTAAACTCATATTCGATTTAGTTCCTATTCCGGATTTCAGTGACCAACATTATCTCTTCCATCTCAGTGACCATTATAATATTTCCCTCACCTTACTGACCCGTATGTGGCCCATCAGTGTGCCCCACGTTATGTGACCCATGAGTGTGCCCCACATTATGTGTCTCTAACCTGTCTGTATCTGGGTGGAACCTCTTCTGGACCGTGTACACTCTGTATAGGGAAATACAGGAAGAGGGGCTTACTCTGGTCATGCTCCTTATCACCTGACGAGGATATGGCTAAAATACAACAAAAAATAGAAAGTTTAAAAACAGGAGTTTCAGCATCCATAAGGTAATATTTGATACATTATCTTCGGAGTTCGGTCCAAACTGCCAACTCACTTGTGTTCCATCGAATAACTTTTCCGTGTTCTACTTCTACATAATGTTATGTAAAAAAGCATAAAGAGTGACGAAGTGAATGAATGATTGAAGTGAACAATCATTGAATAATGATAAATTGCCCCTACCTTCCTAGCTTTGTTAGCGTAGAGGAATGCAGAGTAAGTGCCATTGGCACTCCACTGTACATCACTGATAGTTTTACCATCCTCGCCAAGGGTATCTGATCTGAAGAGTTAAAAGCTTACTTTTTAGTGTCATTTGCAATCCAGCATTTAAGCATTTTAAGAAAAAGAGTGACTGTTTGGTAAATGTAGTCATTTCAAAACAATATTGAAATCACTGAAATTAACAATCTCGAACTTACCACAAATTCGTAAATTATACCTGAAATCGAAGTAATCGTGGGTCATTTTCGCGTAGTAATTCTCATGCCCGTTGTAAAACCCGTAGGAGGAATCGAATCCTCGCTGGGTGGGCGTCAGGGCCCATGAGCAGTAACCGAGGTGCCACTTGCCAAGTTGATGGGTGGCGTATCCCAGATCTTTCATGTAGTTGGAGATGAGCTTCTCCTCTACTCCGACCCCGAAAGGCTCTCCCTGGAAGACATTTCAAATTGTTTATTGAACGCCATTCATTGAACACTAGTTAGATTTATAAATGCATGGGCATTGAAATAACGAAATAGTCATTCATGAGATGAAGATAAAAAAAAATGCTGAAACCAGTGTAATGAAGTCAGTAAACTCACAGCATTTATGGTCCCGTGGTTAAGTCCCATTCGTATTGGATGTTTGCCCGTCATGAGAGCTGATCTGGTGGGCGAACAGATGGGAGACACGTAGTGACGCTCCAGAATAATACCAGAGTCTGCCAGACCCGTGAGGGTGGGAGCAATAGCCAGGGAGTCGTGCCACGGCATGTCAGCCCAGCCTGATTCAATGATGAACAGCCTGATTTAGTGATAAACAGCCTGATTTAGCGATATACAGAAAAACCGGGAAAAATTCACGTTTCGGATTTGCAGAGTAGAGAGAATGGATATATTTGATTTTGAAGAACAATCGTCAAGTGTTGTGTTCCATACACAAATATGTTTTCCACTAACCCAGATCATCTGCAACCATCAAAACGATGTTTGGTTGTTTCACCTGCCTCTCACCCTCCTCCAAAGCCCCTAAACCAGCAATCACGAGCACCAAAACGAAGAGGAACCCACTTTTTTGCCGCATGATATCTTGTAATTGTGTTTCAATGTCAACTACTGAACTACGTCTGTTTATGAATGAAACATTGATGTGCCGTGTAAATGTACGATATACTCCATCATTTAAAGATTTAGAATTTATAAAGTCAGCAATTCCTTTCGAATTACAATTTTGATTGTAAGTTTGATAGATCTTCAATGATGCTTGAAAAAGTCAGACAAGTTTCTTAAAAAGCAAAGAATATGCTTTAAATTACAAAACCAATACGAATGACAAAACTCTTAACATAACTTCGATAAATCTGTCATTGATATTTCTAACATTTTCAATACCTACTGAAGCATCAATTAAATTTCATGATCCAGTCGTATTTTTCTCCCTAAGTCCCTAAAGATCTAAATGATGTTCATCTTTGAGGCTTCAAATTGTTTACAGCCTCAAAAGTTAATATTACTAAGATTCAGAGAGAAAAACGCTCTTATAGAGAAAAAACACTGTTACTTAATGAGCTATCCACATCAAACTAAAAATGTATGTACAATTGAGTTTAACTGCTGTTTTCTTATAATATTATGCCATTGGAAGCTTTACCTATTCCATTGAACTTGAAGCTCAAATAAATATGAGGCCGTTTTGCGACCAGTTCCGAGGAAAAAGTCGCTGTTTAAAAGCATGAAAGAAATTCGATGGAGAAAGAAATTATCGTCGAGTTCTGAAGAATTAATAAAATATGTAAATATTAGCAACCAAAATCGGACTGAGAATTAAATTATTATTGCTGCTTGAGGAAATCGCTGTATTGACCTCTGTCCAACATACTCTTTCGCCCTGAAATTTGAGACATAACATAATTGTGCCTGCATTTCAATTTACTGCAAGTTCCTGAATTTCTTATTTTAATTGAGCATTGTGTTACTGAGATAAGACAGATCTAACAGCAGGGCAATCAAAAATTGGAGAAAAAATTTCATAGAGAGATAATGATAAATAAAAATAACAATAAACAACTAGATTCATTGAAAAACAGCATAAAAATCACAATGAGCTAATGCTATACATTCATGAATGAATATGAAAATACTTATGAATCGAAATTAACAGTACCAAACGACCGGTTACCATTTTCCAATAAATCCGGTTGCGGTTCCGGTTTCGGTTGACTAAAAACACCCGGTTAACCGGTGTTTCGGTTTCGGTTGGGTTAACCGGTCGTTTCCTAATTAACAGCAATGAAAGTGATTGAGAAACAAGATTATTTTGTAATGAGTGGATTGTGTTATTGGACTTGGATCCGGCTAATACCAAATCCTTCATTCTATTGCTTGACGCAATGATGTATGCCTAATGATGTAGAGTGACAGTTCGAACTGCAGTTTTGTGACATGTGTGCGCGGCGTTTTCTTAATTATGCGCGGCGTAAAGACATACAAATAACTTGTCTGTAAGTGTACACTGCACAAACTTACGCCGCGCACGCAAAACTGCGGTTTGCGGTTTGAACGCCACTGTTATTGTTCCTAACGAACTGAATTATTTCACTAAGATTTAGTGAATAATTTCACAAAAACTCAGAAAGAAGATGCTAACTATCACTTAAAATGCTTTTTCCATGAAGCTGCATTGTATAATACACTATAGAACTAAATTATTATACCTAAGCGGTTATATTTCAATTTATACTTTTATAGTCTTATAAACATATATTTCTCCATTCCCTTGATTGATGATGAATTTTCTTAATTCTGTCTTGGAATTCGATGCGGTCGTCCGGACTTTTTTACTAGTTAACTCATGAAAAATTGCATTCCAGTACAGTTCCAACTGAGACGTAAGACTAAGAGATTGCTGCTTTCAAAATATTGAATCGTGCCTAATTTCAAGATTTATAGCTTTTCGATTCTATTTCAATTCTATTTCAATCCTATTGTAGTTGCTGCTGTTCTTTAAATTGATTGAAATTTAATGCGCTTAAAACCAGCCTAAAAATAAAAGTATAAGAACTCAGCGACGCAAGAGTAAAAGAAATTACCATTCACTCCACACCTCCTATTGTTCATTTCTATTGTGGAGTGCAGCTAAGTCCACCTGGACAGTCAAGACTTTATTCCACGAGACTTTTATTACTCTGAATTCTAGGAAAGTAGGAGTATAGAAAAACAAAAACAAAAACAATAGGCAGGCAATTAAATTTAAGTTTAGGAGTCCATTTAAGTTAAGGTACCCTTTGTGTCTTGGACCACATACTTTCATTTAAAAGTGATAGCACTTTTATTCTTATAGAATAAAAAGTAAATAACAAAAAAACTTTTTCAGAGGGACAATAGGTTAACAAAGAAGAATGGGAATGTCACTGAGCTGTTTCGTTAGCATCTCACCTGATCAGGTTAACGTTAGACTACGCAATCTTTATAGTCATGTGATTTAGCTTTGATAAGCACTGATTGTCTGATTGAACCATCATTTTCATCAAATATTATTTGATGCTGCAGCTCAGTGATCTGTTTGGGTGCAAACTTTTCGAGGCATCTCAGCTACTCAGCTATAGCAGTTTCGCGCATCGCAATGCATAAGGGGCCATCCATAAAGGACGTCCGCAAAATTTCCCTCCCCCACTGTCTGCAATCTTATTCTGATTATTTTCTAGTGAAAAGCTAGTCAAATCGACCGATATTTTCTTAAATGCGGACGTCCGCATTGAGATAAACACCCCCTCCCCCTCCCTCCTTCGTCCGCATTGGCCAGACTCCTCCTCCCCCTCTTTGCGGATGGATAACCCCTAAGTACTCACTAATCCCGTACACGCAGTGCGATGTGCGAAACTGCTGGGATTACTACTGACAGCGTATTAGCTTGCACACAGGGCCTTTTGACATCAATAAATCAGCATGCGAGGTAATCGAAAACTCGCACGCCGATTATTAGTCAATGTCGTGAGTCGTGACGATCTCAAGATCCTAATTCACCGATGCGCTCCCTAGGCATATGCATATGCGCTCAAAAAGTTGGTAATTTAGCGTTATCCCGTTTCGTGATGACTTCTGCTCAGCCGCATATAAAAGAGTATTAAACAAATGAAATAGCTCAGCAATTACCCAAGTCCCAAGGAGGTCAAGTATGAATGCACACGATTTCCACCCATACACGTAGAAAATTTCTAACTGTGCGTCTTTTAAAGTTCCAAAATTTCATTATTCGGTTTAATAGTCCCGCTGCAAATCTGTCAGCGACTGCAGATAATAAATTGACACTTTGTGCATACCTTCCTTAGTTCCTTAGGGTCTCGATCAAATATTCAAATATCAAATATCAAATATTGATTATTTACATAAAATACCCATTAATTGAACATGAAAAACCATTTAAAAAAGTTCTCTCCATATTTTCTGTTAAATTCAAATATCATTTAGTTCAACACGTTGGATTAAATTTGTGTTCGCTTCACAATAATCAATTAAGCTATGTGATCATTATCATTAATCAATTTATTTGATTAATTTAATTATTGTTATTATTGATCAATGCAAAGTTTCATGAAATACTGCGAAAGAAATTACCGTGACAATAGTTTCTAATTATTAGTTAGTTACAGGCAAGGATGCATTAGCCAATAACGTCTAATATAAATTTATTATGCTGCTTTCATAGATTATAAGTTTCTATTCATCACTATTTAAATTTAATCACCGAGCACTCCAGAATTCATTAGCGAAAGCAATCAACAATGAATTAATGATAACTCTCTTTGATGGTTTCTTCAGATTTCTATTACACAGCATCAACTCACTCTCAGCTACTGCTAGCTGCTAGACTCATGAGTCGCGTAACTCCGTACCAGAAATTAAGACAATTTCTAAAAAAATCGCCTCAATATCATGTTTTGTTATATTATGCGTCCTAATTTTTTGACGCCTATAATTCTGGCACTTTTGTATCTGACACTTCGCACCCTCCTTTAAACTACCTTAGGAGGTGTATTTATTTGGGATAAAATTTCGGTGTTTCAAATTTTGGTAGGTTAAAAATATGGGGATTTTTCAAGTCATTACTCTTAATAACATATGATAATGACGTCAGTTCGAAATTTCATGGTGGGTGAAAAAATGGGGATTTTTCTGAAAAATCCCCAAATTACAACCTTTATAAATAAACCTCCTAAGGTATAAAAAACTGCAAGAATAACCATGTGGGCTTAATCCAGGAGGCCAGGGCCTAATTTATCCTCAGGTGCAGATTTGAGATGATATTGTATCTTCTTGAATTCTGAGATAGTAGAGATTGATGATGCCCGTGATGATGCTTCTGGTCCAAGAATTTTTCGAGAGTTAAATGGCCACTGCGAAGGTGTGCAGAAAGTGTCAGATCTCTATGAGCACTTGCAGATAGGTAGTATACCTATGTTCTCTATTTACAAGACAACATTTAGCTCCCAGTACGACTAATAAGTAATTATGTAGATAGCTGCCTTCTTTTTTGTCTAAAAAAATATATACTTTTTGGGCAATCTAGCAATTTTCATGGTCCTTGACTAACCCTTCCAATCAAAAGCTGTCTTAATAAACACGAAATGTATTGTGGTCGACTTTGCCAGTTTAACGTTGTTCACATAATAATGAGTACCCCTCCTCTAAGTAATAAAATATATTGATGAGTAATCGATTCCCGAGAGATTCAAATCCCCTTGTTTTCCTAGTAAACTTTTTGGGTACTGAGCAACATTTCAAGTTATTTAAATCCTTGTTTTCGCGATGACCGTATACTTGGAAATATAGGAATTTCTTTGTCTATATTTCCGAACCGAGATAATATACCGGTTCCCTAGTTGGCAATATTAATCCCCACAAAATGTAATTCTTCTTTCTAATCCTTCCACTCTAATTCCACCACTATTTGAGCAGCAGTTCCATGAGGGCATTAACTCTCATTCTTGTCGCATTGGCGACAGCTCTGATCAAGGCTGACCACGAGCCATCAGGTATGATATCAAGATAATAGATATGATTTCTCTCCCGATATCAGTTTTAAAACCAATTCATGGTGATAAGGAGCCTTTCACACGCCTGGACAATCCTCTCGCACCCTCTAGAACCATTCCTGAAGAGCTCAACCAGTACCAGAATGTTCTGGTGATAAGGCTAACCGAAATTTTAAAAGTGAAAAATATCTATGATCGATGCTGGTGTTAATGATTTACTGTATCTATCTTCAGATCAGAGCGACCTGGGCGAATGGAGTGAAGTGAAGGGCGACTGGAATGAATGGGGTCACACAGACGACTGGAATGAATGGGGTCACCATGACGACGCGGATTGGAATGAATGGGGTCACCATGACGACGCGGACTGGAATGAATGGGGTCACAGCGACGACTGGAATGAATGGGGTCATCATGACGACGCGGACTGGAATGAATGGGGTCACCATGACGACGCGGACTGGAATGAATGGGGTCACAGCGACGACTGGAATGAATGGGGTCACCATGACGACGACTGGAATGAATGGGGTCACCATGACGACGCGGACTGGAATGAATGGGGTCACAGCGACGACTGGAATGAATGGGGTCATCATGACGACGCGGACTGGAATGAATGGGGTCACAGCGACGACTGGAATGAATGGGGTCACCATGACGACGACTGGAATGAATGGGGTCATCATGACGACGCGGACTGGAATGAATGGGGTCACAGCGACGACTGGAATGAATGGGGTCACCATGACGACGCGGACTGGAATGAATGGGGTCACCATGACGACGCGGACTGGAATGAATGGGGTCACCATGATGACGCTGACTGGAATGAATGGGGTCATAGCGACGACTGGAATGAATGGGGTCACCATGACGACGCGGACTGGAATGAATGGGGTCACAGTGACGACTGGAATGAATGGGGTCACCATGACCACGACTGGAATGAATGGGGTCATCATGACGATGACTGGAATGAATGGGATCACCATGACGACGCGGACTGGAATGAATGGGGTCACCATGACCACGACTGGAATGAATGGGGTCACCATGACGACGCGGACTGGAATGAATGGGGTCACCATGACCACGACTGGAATGAATGGGGTCACCATGACGACGCGGACTGGAATGAATGGGGTCACCATGACCAAGACTGGAATGAATGGGGTCATCATGACGACGCGGATTGGAATGAATGGGGTCACCATGACGACGCGGACTGGAATGAATGGGATCACCATGACAACGACTGGAATGAATGGGGTCATCATGACGACGCGGACTGGAATGAATGGGGTCACCATGACCACGACTGGAATGAATGGGGTCACCATGACGACGCGGACTGGAATGAATGGGGTCACCATGACCACGACTGGAATGAATGGGGTCACCATGACGACGCGGACTGGAATGAATGGGGTCACCATGACCACGACTGGAATGAATGGGGTCACCATGACGACGCGGACTGGAATGAATGGGGTCACCATGACCACGACTGGAATGAATGGGGTCACCATGACGACGCGGACTGGAATGAATGGGGTCATCATGACCACGACTGGAATGAATGGGGTCACAGCGACGACTGGAATGAATGGGATCACCATGACGACGCGGACTGGAATGAATGGGGTCATCATGACGAAGACTGGAATGAATGGGGTCATCATGACGACGCGGACTGGAATGAATGGGGTCATCATGACGACGACTGGAATGAATGGGGTCACCATGACGACGCGGACTGGAATGAATGGGGTCACAGTGACGACTGGAATGAATGGGATCACCATGACGACGCGGACTGGAACGAATGGGGTCATCATGACGAAGACTGGAATGAATGGGGTCACCATGACAACGACTGGAATGAATGGGGTCATCATGACGACGCAGACTGGAATGAATGGGGTCATAGCGACGACTGGAATGAATGGGGTCACCATGACGAAAAGGACTGGAATGAATGGGGTCATCATGACGACGCGGACTGGAATGAATGGGGTCACCATGACGACGCGGACTGGAATGAATGGGGTCACCATGACGACGCGGACTGGAATGAATGGGGTCACAGCGACGACTGGAATGAATGGGGTCACCATGACGACGCGGACTGGAATGAATGGGATCACCATGACAACGACTGGAATGAATGGGGTCATCATGACGACGCGGACTGGAATGAATGGGGTCACCATGACGACGCGGACTGGAATGAATGGGGTCACCATGACGACGCGGACTGGAATGAATGGGGTCACCATGACCACGACTGGAATGAATGGGGTCACCATGACGACGCGGACTGGAATGAATGGGGTCACCATGACAACGACTGGAATGAATGGGGTCATCATGACGACGCGGACTGGAATGAATGGGGTCATAGCGACGACTGGAATGAATGGGGTCACCATGACGAAAAGGACTGGAATGAATGGGGTCACCATGACGACGACTGGAATGAATGGGGTCGGACTGGAATGAATGGAATGATTAAATCAAATCTAGCTCAAAGATCTCAACATGGCAACATGATAGCAACGTTGCCAGATATTCATCGTCAGACTTAATTTTTGAATAATTAACTCCTTTTCTGGCGTTGACTGACCCCTTTCACGCAAGTCCCGAGTCGGGTCAGACAACGCCTGAAAAAAATTTAACTGATTGAATAACTTTACTGATTGAATTAATTCTAATGATCAAACGAAGTTTCACTTCGTTGGTCAATTCGCGTGATAAATTCAGTATGACAGCATACCAAAGTAGCCAATTTGAATTACGCTAAATTACGTATTTAAATGCAATAAATTATGATTAATAAATTATTGAAATTGAACCCGAAATAGAGAAATAGGGGTTGAAGAATTCCGAATAGAAGTCTTTCCGAGATCGATGATGATTGATTTATCATGATGAGACCAAAACCTGACACTAAAAATAACACCCGCCACCGTAGAGCTACAACTGCACGTAAGGAACTGTTGTGCTGTTCAAAAGTTCAAAAGTTCATTTGCCTGAGCAAGTGAACAAATTCATTTTCAACCATGCCTAATAACGTGCGATGCAATTTCCGATTGACTTTTTGACGCGCACCATTGCGTACTATTGACCACTGTCAACTGTGAAGTGTGAGAAACTGTGTCATGCGTGAGAATAATGATTCAAAATGCAGCAGTTGTTTTGTAATCTGAGATATCATTTCACATAAGGACATGCACAGCACATTCAGTTTACCGTGTTAATCGGTTCCTAATTATCAGGAAAAAGGTTGCCACAACTGTTGGCCCTGGACCCTGAGGATTTCTTAGTTAAATCACATCTTGTTGCAAATTACCGCAGCCCATTCAAAAACTGCTTGTTTTCCGAGGCGCAGACGAGGTTTAATTCGTAATTTCGCCAAAAAGGCTGTAAAGTGTAGACTTCAACAGATGTAAACCAGATGAAACAGCTAGAGTAACCTACTTGTGTCAGTCGAGTGGTCGGACATGGCCACGAACTCCACGTGTTTGTACTTGGCACTGAGTTTGGATTTTATCTGGTCCGTGTGTTGGTGATCCTTAGTCTCCACCATGCATCGTACCTGAAAACCAATGTTAGTGTATTCGAAGAAAAACACCTTCGTTGGTAGGTCTATGGGTATACTTTTAACTTTACAACTGCAAGGCTGGGCATTTTATCGTCAACTCATCATGTCAGTAAATAAGACAGACAATGGTCGACGATCAAATGACCAGCCCCAAGGAACAAGAAATTTAGGTGACCGTAGCGTTCGTCGATCGATCGAATGGAATTGGTCGATCGATCAACTCTATTTGAACGAACGATGTGTTTAACTGGTCCATAATGACTTGAATCGTGTTTAAATGAGCAATATTTATTTGTTTCCATACTAGCTCAAAGATTTCTATTTAAAACACATCAGTCGATCAAATGAAGTTGATCGATCGACCAATTCCATTCGGTCGACCGACGAACGTTACGGGCACCTAAGCGCCTGCATACGGGAACAACGGGCACAAAAAATGCTCCGGCAGGCGCAATTCTTGTTATCTGGTTTCTTTTGGCTTTTTGGTGATTCCAAGCATCCCGAATATTTTCAGAGATGGTACCCACCCCACCCCATTGTCAGACATTTTGAATTGTAGCCATTTGATTTTGCTTCTTCTATGAGACTTCTTTTCTTCTTCATCCTCCAGTAAAATTTTCTTCTGCAGGTGATGTGAAATCAATAGACAGCACTTCCTTTTCTATGTACTGTAAATGCAAATGTCAGGGCGCCATGAGTTGATGACAATTTCAGGTGGTATGCTTTACTGTGCTTGGCGAGTATCCATGAGTATTTTCCAGTCATCTGCTTTACTCCAGTTAGCACTGTCTTTGTTTTGTATCTTCCTTGGTATCTGCCCTTCCTTCACAAATGAAGGTGTCGTGTCTGGTTTGCTACAGTTCTTGTGGTTCTTGGGTTACTCTTTTTGATAACTTTGACAATGTTGGACAGGATGGAATGAGGAATCATAACGCCACGAGATCCTGCCCTTTGCGACACGAGCAAAGGACATGTTGTAGCTTTGTAAGTTTGTAGTGTACATGATTTCCAGTTGCACATGGGACATTGGGTCTGTTCGCCCCAACGCCGCAGGTTGACTGGGTCAGGGAGGGTGTTCTGGCTTCTGCACACTATTCAGCCACAATGACAGCATGCTTGGAGAAAAACTCTTTCCACTTCCAATCATTGTCAATGAGGTCGTCCCACTTTGTCCACTGTGATTGTACTGCCAAAGCATTTATTTTGGCAATCTTTTTCTTCATTTGAAATTTCGGACAACGGTCATCAAAATTCATCCCCCTTTTTTACGCGCGCAGCTATAGCGCGCGCTGTGATAGTGAATGTGAATTACGAGCCTTTGTCCAACGTTATGTAATCGCGCATTACGCATATGCTTCCGCGAAATAAGGACAAAATTGTACAAATTGAATTTGGCACGTAAAAATTGCTTGAAACTTGACAGTAGATTCCAATCATTGGGTGGAAATGGGCAAGAGGAATTTTGTATAAACTATCAATCGTAAAATCGACTTTTTCGAAATTTGATAACCTGCAATTTTCAACAAATTCACAGATTTATAGTTTAAATGACTTTAATGACTACTTTGTAACACTTTCATGCAGCACGGAACTGATGCGATTTATGCCAGAAAAAAACTGTGGTTACTTTTCCGACAGAACTGCAGCGGGTTCTGTCACGAAACTGCTGCAGCTTATGTCACAAAACTGCTGCGGTTCTGTCACAAAACAGCTGTGGGTTATGTCAAAGAACTGATGTTTTTGGTGTTGCAAAGATAAAACTGAAGAAGCTCACCCGGACAGCGAAAACATCTTCCAGTAACCACGCTCGTTCATGAATGATATCCTTGATACTGAAATTAGATAGGTGTATCATAAACTTCTAGCAGATATTTGTACTATTTGTAGTTTGGAATCGTTAAAATACTTCCTATTACTCGTTTCCTATCGGCAGATGAAAAACCGTAATTAAGAAAACTCGAAATTACTCCCCGTGGCTTATTACGAACCGTATTTCGTAATAATACTGCAACCCTATAGTGTTGAACAAATTTTAATAAGATTTGTTCCGAAAAACAACTCATTTTTAGCAGTTTTGCAACAAAATTCATCCAAATATATAGTAGTTGCAGTATTGAAAATAAGAAAACAATTAGTTTGCACTTCGTGCTCATATCACTGATTATTTTACTTCACCCTATTTTTCTTCGGAAATTAATCCCTTAATTTTGAGAAAGCATTTTTCTTGGTATTCAAAGAAAAGATTCCAATCCACTACCTCATTACTATAATAAATCACGAGCAGACATTCTCAGCCAAAGAACACTATATCGCATGATAATCCATGACCAGGGTGTTACATAGGGGCTAAAAAAGCTTTCCCTTGAAATACTCAAGCGACGAATTCACAATTTGGAATGTTCCATGCCCGAGCAAGAAGGAAGTAGGTTACCAGATGATATGACCGCTATTGGCCCATCTTCCACACGTGACAACGATACATTACGTATAATAGAGGTGGCTAAATCAGCGAGAGTTAAATCTTTTCTTAATTCTCTCTTTTCGTAATCGTCAAACGTTGATCCGCAACATGAAGCGATTTGCAACCATAGTTTTGATAATCCTTCTTTTGATTTGTGTGACTTCATCTCGGAGGGTCAAACGAGGAAAGAAAGTTGAAAGAAGAAGGAAATTAGGGCGGTCGAGGAGTGACGCAGGCGGTTCATTTTGCCGTATGAGTAAGTGAAACACAAGAAAATATCTTAGCGTACCCAAGGTTCCGAATTTATTCATTTCTTTATGTCATGAGCTAATCAAACTGCTGTAAGTAAGCCTCTGACTATTTCAGGGGCCGGTAATCCCGTTGAGTATGTCAGCAACTCGCCGAGAACGAATAAAGGACCGTCAATAACATGTGGGCAGCCTGACAAGAAACCGGAGTACGTCAACTCCATCAAATTCAGCTCGTTTGCCGGGGAACCGATCAACTTGATCAGAGTCCCGGCGATCTGCTTCAAATGTTAAGGACATGTTGTGTGTAAACCGTTCTTCTTCACCAATGCCCCATTCTAACCCTGGTGAGCTTTTGACACGCGGCGTATATTACGTAGCGCTTGGGTGCTTTTTTAAATTCAAGGCGCCTAGCTTAGTGAGAACGGCAGGGAATCGAACGTGGGATTTAGTTAGACTAGATACCAAATTTTGATGATTTTTGGCGGGTTCGAAATTTCAAAGTCGAATATTTTCGGTTTAAAGGCCTAAATCAAAACTCTACTAAACAAATCTCCTCATTTTAATCCCTAGAACATATTATGTGGAAAGTTTCAGGACGATTCTCCAAAAAATTTAGGAGGAGATATATTTTTAAGATCATTTTCGGCAAATCGCGATAGAAACTTGCGCGCGTACTGTAATTACAGGCAAATTCCGACATTAAAATCGCATAACTCAGGCTAGAAACAAGATTTTTCATTTTGCCAAGTTTTTCTGGTAGCTATAATGCTCCACTATCATTTCTAGCCAAAAACTCCATTTTGGCCATCGACACCCCGAAGACCCCCTTGCCCCCTTAAAAAGTACCCAAGCGACGTGTAATATGCGTACGCAGCACCTGAAAAATTCGAACTGAGAAACTGAGGAAAGAACAGTGACTGTTGTTGCTTTGAATTTTATTGCAAACATTTCAGCGGCTAAATTTTGAAACATAGTAATCGTGAACATTTATTGCTTCTGCTATGAAAATAATGCTGTCCTTATTTGTTTGAATATCTGTTGGGAATCTATGTAACTCAACTTTAGCAAGCCGCTGGAGTATAGGCCCAAAACAGGGCAGCGCCGCTTTGGCGCGCGCGTTGCAATTGCATGGGCATAACTTTGTAATTTTTCATCCAATTTTGACAAACAAATAAATAGCAAAACACTATGAAAAACTCATCGAGACGAATCGAATGCAACCAAAAGCTAAGCTCTATCTCCTCCCGTTGAAATTTTGATTTTTTGACCCCATTTTGCTCCGAGGCGTCACATGGGCAAAGTTGGACCTTTGAATTCAAGACCATCGTCAAAATTTGGTACATGTCCAGGCCATCCTGCTATCCTGCCAACTCCTATCCCAATTTCGTGTTTTCCAACGAACGAAAAATGTTAATCCATATCAAAATTGTCTTTTGAGATGATTATTTTCACGACGTTCACTAATAACTACCGTGGACGGATACGATGATTCGGAAGAATTACAAGAATTTGGGCTGGTAAAAGATTCTTCTTTTGCCCGTGAAACTGAGCACTGAGTATTTGATTCGGTAATTGTGAAAAGCAATCTTTGAAATTCAAAATTTTCAGCTTTTTTCCTGTGACTCAATTGTTAATTCAGGTAGTAGGTGACTACTCAAGAGAAATAAAATATATGTACCTGTGCCTATCAGGTTCATTTTGGGAAAAACTTCCTGAGGGTGCGGTCAAAGGGATGTATTCGGTTAAGAACTGTAGCGATAAAGGGTGAGGGTCTCAACCAATATGGTGTTGATCCGATCAGGCAAGTGTAAGTTATAATTCATGAATCCCCCAAACGTACTTTTCACTAGGATCTAAAAGTACGTACTGGAACGGTTCATTTGAAGGTACGTACCGTACGTACTTCTCATCTAAGTCTGAGGGACTGAAGAAGCTACAAAGAGACACAGACGAATATTGAACGTTCACAACAGAATTACTGAAATACCAACACCACCACCACCACCCCCAACATAGGAATAGGAGATAACGTAGTCCAAAGTCTTAGCTAAAAGGTGTATGAGTAGATGACTAACATAAAATAATGATAAGTTTTAATCAATCAATTAAATAGCATCCCTACCTGGCTCCAAGTTCTGCTAGAAGCTGTGTCAATCCGTTGACACCCCCGGGAGCATCCTTCACCACTACCGTGAAGGAGAGGAGTCGGAAGTCAGCTGCCAGCCCTCGCTCCAGACACCGACCAAGGATCGTTGTGTCGATGTTACCACCGCACAGAACCGTCACGACTCTGCCGGACAAATACATAAATCAATTGTAGTGTAGGACTCAGCATTGAGTAATGAGTTTCAATTGAAAACTGATATACTTCAAAATCAAATGTTCTTTCTGAGTAGACTTTAGAGGAAACGGGTTCTGAAAGATTCTCCTTGATTTAACTGATTTACTCTGACAATTTTGAAGTAGGTTTGTATCAGACAAATAAATCGCTCGCTGTAATTCCTACTGAATTATGTATATCAGTATATCGTATGCAACTCTTGATGTAATAAAGTAATAACAAGGAAATTAAAAAGGAAATTAACAAATCCTCACTTCTTCCCCTCTAGCTCGGGTAGCTGACCGTCCAGAAGGGCAGCTAGCCCCACGACCCCACTTCCCTCCACCACTGCCTTCTCTATCTCTACCAGCCGCAGAATGGACAGCGCTATAGCCTTCTCACTGAAACAGGGGGGGTCTTAGTCACGGGGCTTAGAGGGGGGGGCAGCCCCACCACCCCACTTCCCTCCACCACTGCCTTCTCTATCTCTACCAGCCGCAGAATGGACAGCGCTATAGCCTTCTCACTGAAACAGGGGGGTTTTAGTCACGGGGCTAAGAGTGGCCAGGGTCGCTGAATGAGGGGTTTCAATATTCATGGGGTCTTAGAGTGGCCAGCGCTCGGAAGGCAGGGAATGCAGGGAAATGTTTGTGATGCTGCTAAAGCTGATGTGTACCTACTTGCCAGTAAAAGCAACAGTTGCAACATGCCAAAATGGGGGAGGGGGGTGCCTGGCACAAGGGGCTTCGAAAAGATGGGGAAGTTTTCATTTGAAAAAGATAATTTCGGCGAACTTGGGGCGCTGGGGTTTGAGGTTTGGTGATTTATTATATTTTAATTGAGTTAAGTGTTAGGGATGCATAGCCTACAACCAACTTGGTTATTAATCAGGCAGTGTCCGACACAAGTGCCGTGAAACTTGACAATGATAACTGGAAGTTTTCAATTGATACCAGATGATATCAGGCAACAGCTGCCACATGTCGAGAATCTAATTGAGTAGGTAATTGGTGTTGGGTCACAACTCACGAAATTATCTCCAACATCAGAACAGTTGGCTCGTGGAAAAGAAGCCATTTCAAAGAATGCAAGGAGCAAGGAAGTAATTATTTAATTTACTTTTCAAGAGGTCACGTATTGTAAGTAAATTTCGGGTCTTGGTACCGTAAGCCCATCTGGCAATTTTAGAATGTATAAAAGTATGAAGGGTACAATTACATCTATCGCTATTCGCTAATACCTAAACCATACCAGATAATCGAATTACGCTACATATTTCTTTCTCGGAGTGTATTCATTCGAATACCTTGATGTTAAAACATAATTCACCCTTTCAAACGTGCCCATTTGGCATTATCAGGATTTTAATGATACTTTCAATAAACAGCACAACATTTGACACATCTAGAACCCAAAACCTAATGGCCAATACCTCCCTGGCCAGTAGTAGCTGTACCTACCTTATCAGACCTTATTATTTGAGTCAGTAATTCTAACTGATTAACTCAAAAAGAGTTTAATTCACTACATTTTCTAAGTACATACCCGACAGCGACTGTCTTGTCGACGAGGGGCTGGGCGGTGGCGAAGGCGTTATAACCCACCGTAGGGACCGCCAGACCGTCCGCTAGTGACACGTGGGAGGGCGTGTACACCGGCTTACCTGCCTTGAGTGCTTCACTGAAGCTCTTACACCGCTTAGCTTCTACCCCCTGCGGGAATATGGGGGTCAGATAGGTGCAATCTCATCTAAAACTGCATTGTAGACGCAGAATTGCTACCAAAACTTCAGCTGTAAATTTTAGGAAACTAATTCATTTTTCGAACTTTCTTAAATTTACTGCTCGAATTACTACCAAAATTTATAAATTATTTAATTGTAAATCAAATTAGAATTTTTTGTGCAACATCCAACTGACCATCACATCCCCTTTCGTCTTCGGGGATGGATGGCAACTCTCAATCACAGAGAATTCCACCGGGAAAATTAGAAAAAGTAATTCATTTTCCGAACTTTCTCGAATTCACCGCTGTGAGGGCACATTGCCAACTCCACAATACAGTTTGTGTAGAACAACGATTGTTATGTACAATTACCGACAGAATATCCGTGTATTATAAAGCTATTTATCTGCTTGCCAAGCCGGTATGTAACGAGCATGCAGCATTGCAGCAATAGATTTGTGAAGAACACCGACAAACTATGCACAATGCACATTGTACTATTGTACAATTTATACAAAATACGTACCTATACACAATTTACACACAACTATGTACAAACAGTTTACTTTCAACATTTAGGTAGATACTACAGTTCATTATGATCTTTATCCTTCATATTCAACGCTTCAAATGAGTGGGTATGTATAAAGCATTGATTCAAGTGCATTTTCTCATTTTGAAACAATGCCAAACTTGACAAGGACATCAACACCTTGTACACAACCAAGGAAGAATTGACAATTGTATCAGGCGAGGGAAAAATATGCGAGCAAATGCATGAATACATTACTGTTACAAACCTTAATTAATTAGTATATTTAGGTACTTTATTAGTAACTACCAGATTTAACATCTATTATTCATTCACAACATGCAACAAACTGGCAGTAGGTATGAAGGTATAGCATTATGCTACTCACTATAATCTGAATGTTTGGTTTGAGGTTCTTGGCAGCTACTGCTATCCCTGCAATCAAGCCAGCACCCCCTACAGGCACTATGATAGCGTCACAGTCCTCCAACTGTCCGCAGATCTCTAGACCTATTGTGCCTTGTCCCGCGATGATGTCAGGGTGGTCATACCTGGGATAGGGTGGTGTCACACAGGGTGGTCATACCTGGTATAGGGTGGTGTCACACAGGTGTCACACAGGTGATACATGGCGTCAAGCAGCCAGCAGGTGACAAAGGTGTCACCACGTGGCACAATTGAGCGATGAAAATGATACAATATTCATGTGCACATGTACTGGTGGTATTGAATTTATTTGATGTGATATTCATATGGAATTATGATGTGATATTCATATCTAACTGTAGCTTGAAAAAACCAACCCATTGATATAGATCTGCCCATTCGTCTTCTTCAACTCGTAAGCATGATCCTTTGCCTCTGAGTGTGTGGATAACAATGTTTGAAATCATGCCTATTGGTCTATTGTCTACTGTTTACTATTGCCATAAGGACTCAGTAATTTGAGTTAGTATTCCGTTATTGGCATGGTTAGAATCAGTATATACATACCTCTGCTATAGTAGCCCCGTGCATGATGACAGTAGCCCCCATGTGCTGACACTGGGATATCTTCATGATAGGGGCAACGTGAGGCATCACCACGGTTACCTGAGGAGAAAACGTGCAAATACCCCAATCCAGATCCGATCTCGAGTATTATGTGCTAATTTTATCAATCCCGTAGATAAGTTTTGAGTGAGGAGAGGGTGCTCAAATCTACGACTTTGACATTACGTAAATTATCAGATCACATTTCTGAACAATTTACATTTGCAAACTAAAAACTGGCGATAATACTAGACCACTTCTTCCCTAAAATTTCATTAGAAAAAGTGAAGACCGTGGCTCATGTTAGAGCGTGAAACTCACGCTGATCCCCAACAGAGCACCGTGGTACGCTAGAGCGAGGGCGTGGTTCCCTGCTGAGGCAGCTATCACTCCGGTTTTCTTGTGTTCCTCGGAGAGTTTGAGCAGGGCGTTCCGAGCCCCTCGTTCTTTGAAACTGCCCGTTCTGAGCTCGTACTCCTTCTTGAAGTACAGGTCACATCCCAGGATGTTGCTCAGAGCACTCGATCTCTGGACGAGGGGTTTGACTTTTATCACAGAAAATACACTAAAGGATTAATATAAGGATATAAAAAATATAATTCTTTATTGCGATTCATATCGATGCATACTTATTCAATACTGTTGCAAACGATCGCGATCAGTTTATGAACATTGTCTTTGAAACAGAGCAGTAAACCTATAGCCAATCTTCTTACTTACAACCAAAGGAGTTTTCACAATTCCTGACTTGATCCTGAAAGCTGCTGCCGTTACATCTCTGAAGGTTATCCTTTGAGGGGTGGCTGAGTCCTCAGCAACTGGGGTTGCTGGGGTTACTGGGGTTGCTAGGGTTACTGGAACTCCACTGCTCTCCAGCTCAGGGGGGTCTGAGCGGCGTTTGACTCCGTTGCTGGCAGCGTGTTTCCCTGACTCAGACCGGGCTTTCCGCTTAGCTCCGGTGGGAACGCTGGTGTCACCCATAACCCTAGAATCCTAGATGGGAAGAATGTGTGGAGTCAATCGGAATATAAAAGTGAAATAGTAAGATCGGGTAAGAAATCATTTTATTGTTAAGACAGGATGGAAATATGGAATGGATATCATAAACCTTATCATCAAAGAAATCATGGAATTTAGGTTGATATAGTAATGTGCATTACAATTTTGTGTGCATCCTTGATTACAATTTTTGATGGTATTCTGGTTTCTTTCGACTATACCCCCAACCCTGACCGCAAATATCATCTTACTGAGAGGTTGGCATCTTATTTGTCTAGATCACCTCAATTTCATGCAATAGGATTGTTCATTTAAACAAGCCAACAAGGAGCTCAATCTTCCAAATTGGAGAATAACATAATATGAGCAGGTAAACAAAGAGCATATGGCATAAATAAGAATATCGCATTGCATAACTTCTATTTAAACAATTTGCCAAAACACCACCACATTAACATCATCAAACGATGTGCATAAAACGTTCGATAACAATCAATGGTTTACCGGGCAACTCGGCAACAGAGAGATATGTGTATAATAATTTAGCATAATGTGTATAATAATGTAGCATATGTCCTGGTAAGAACAATTCACTCAAAAATCCATTCAAGTGATTCCGAAAATGGAGGCAGGCATGAGAATTTGGCAGACACCAGGTGACAGAGGACTGTATCAGAGCAAAAATTGGACTCTGGTCTGGTCACTGAACAGTGAACACTGAACATGGCATTGAGACTTCAAAGGCCTTTCTGGAAGTCTTTGAAAAGCTGTAAATGTATTTCCCTTGAGAAATGAGCTTCTGGATACAGATGTTGAGTACGAAAATGTTGTCGCTTGTTTGAGCTTCTTTGCAAAAACCTAACCAGTAACTGATTCATCGGATCTGGGCAGTAGGCATTTCGAAAGCGGATCATCCTATTTAGCAATATTGGGTAATATTGTAGAAAACAACTGCCCAAGATTGCTTCCAACTGCTATTGATTGTAGTTAAATCTGCTTATCTGGATTGTATTTATCCCCCTTCTTGTGCAAGGATGTGATTAGAGCAATGTTCCATAGATAGAAACCCTATCAAGACACTCATTGAAGACTTTATGATGCAATCACAAAAAAGGACTAGCGTTTTTCAGAAAATCGTTCATGATTCCATCTTCATCCACTGCTTTGCCCATTTTAAGGTTTTTTTTTAATAAAACGATTGATGTCACTTCTGGATATAATCTTCTCGTTTAACACCTTTGTCAGTGAGATAATTGATGTTATTGTGACATATTGTATGCTTTCTTCTCAGCAAGTGGCAGTTGCTATGCAGCAACTGCCGCTATTTCAGAGGCTGTGAGAAAACAAACAGTGCACTGCCGCTCAAAAACACAATTATTTGAGCCCCAGTTGTCTCTGTCACTATTGCCCCAACTTTCCTGTGTCCCATTTGTCTTATTAAATGTCCCATTTGTTCCAAATTTCCCAATCCCATTTTTCCCTGTCCAAATTCACTTTTAGAGTCCCATTTTTCTCTGTCTGACTTGTCCCAATTGTACCATATGTCCCAATTGTCCCAGACCGCATTCGCTTTTCATTCGTCCCATATCTCCGATCAGCGCTGACTGGTGCCTGTCAGGTGCCTTATCAGTGATTTGGGAAAGTACTCATTTGCATTAACCCTCCCATAAACTCAAGAAAACAGTAAAAGCCTAAATGAAAAACGAATAATTCTAATTTTATTTGATCATTATACATACAACTTGCACTTGCAGACACAAAAACGCGCACACAAAATGACATACTATCATGATGTTGACGACATGCCGAGTGACCTGAATAATTCAAAAAGGAGATCAGCAAAATTATCAGTCACCAGAACCATCGCTCACCTAATGGGAAAAATTTAAAACATACAATGGAGTTCGCAAATCGCATGCACATGTTGAAAAATCGTATTTTTGTGCAAATTCAAGTTCATAACTCAGCACAGTGTATAAAATATACATTTGAAACATATACACAACATCAATTGATTATATTATGATAGTCATTATCAGGGCTTATCAGCTGAACAAACTTTATTGATGTAGTAATGCTTCGTTGGGTTTGTGCTAATCAATTCCTTCATCCTTCTGACCAACCACTTCCGACCAACTCAGTTGTCTTCACTCTGTCCATCTCATCACTCTGAGGTGCGAGAACCTTTTTCTGCGATACGATTTGCTCGCATTTAAGTTCAATCTTTTCTGCAGCAGACTTGCAGATACTGACGATATCTTCAATAGAATTTACCATTTTCTCTTGAGTTTCTTCAATGCAGGTTCGTTAAGATCTGATAGCGACGAGACTTCCGCTTCCCTTAGAACTTTAGAAAACATACCTTTCATCTTTTCCTTTAATGAGTTTGTTTGTTCACAGAGAAATTTATTGTACAACACAGACAACGTTACTGTGCTTATCAGGTCTTGTCATATCTTTCGAAATGCACAAAAAACGGTACAAAAGTTAAATGGTATACAGCGAACTGATAGATAAATTGTTTCATCAGATGAGGTAAATCAGAAAAGCAAAAAAATAGATTCCAACAGTCGACTAACCAGGTTAGTAATTTCTAAAATGTTCTTTATAAGTTAAGTTTTTTCTACCGCTCATAATTTCTCATTCCCTGTTTCCGACTACTCCTCTACTTGAACCTCATCATCTTTTGGAGTTGTTGGAACCATCTCTATTTGTTGTACTGGCGCTACCTTTAGCCGCTGGGTCCCTTTTCGGAACCCCTTCACCACCCTTTTAAACTTGTCTCTGATGAAGGTATCGTAGATGAGGGGGTTGATGCAGGAGTTGATGGGCAGGATGACGATGGAGAAGACAGAGTAGAGAGAGGTGACATCCACCAGTTCCAATGAGTGTATGAGACAAGTAGCCAGGAAGGGGACCCAGCAGATGAAATCAGTGACAATGATCCATGTTATGTTTCGCTGTAATCTCCGGGCTCGGCGATCTTCCCCATTGTTGTTGTTACCCCCTGCCATCATGCCTTTCAATCTCTTCCGAGACTTGGTCGCACTCAGGTTTATCAGACCGTAGCAGATGCTGATGACGATCACACACAGGAAGTTGAATGCTATCAGACACCAAACATACAGCTTCTGGGGGTCATCACTTTTCACAAAGAATTTGAAGAGACAGACACCATCATTACCATAGAAATGGATGCTCCTCCCACTTATTTTCCCATAGTTATCAGAAAACATCAAATTCACAAGGTTTCTTATTGTCCCCCACGTGATGGAAGGATTGCTAATCTTACCGAAGTATGCCCCGAGGACACTGAGATGATTGCCCTTATTGCCTGACCCCATAAACAAACTAATGTCTTTGTAAGTCATGCCATTGACAAATGAATCCTCTAGGGAGCCCAACAGAGGGATGCAAGGAATTGCAATAGAAACTATGACTATAGCAGATGCAACTAGGCAGACTTTCAGTTTCATCTTATGAGAACTTCTAGTTTTACCCTTAATGCTCAAAACCCTGAAAATACTAAGGAACGTCATTGAAAACAGCGACAATGTTGAACCAAATGTATTCATGACACCAAGAAATGCACAGTAATTACTAGATAGCCATTGGGATTGTTTTTTACAATACCCTGATCTTATCATAAAGGAGTCTTGGACAGATATCAATAAGAGGTAGAATCCTGTCAAGAGGTCCCCGAAGTTTATCAAGATGGAAAGGGTCCTGTTGAAAAGAGCTCCATCTCTGGTGCCCTTCATTGCGAGGAAGCCTCTGACCAAAGCAGCAGCATTTAGCAGCACTGCGGATGTACCTATGGACCAAGCCAGCACTTTCAGCCATAATCCAGGTATGATTTCTTTACCACACTTTTCATTGCACTCGTCTGAATGGTCAAGACAGTCAACTTGTCCGTCGCATTTCTTTGCAAATGGTATGTAGAAGCTGGAAGTGATGCACTGGAAATGGTTCTTGCACTTTCTTTCATCCGACCCATCCCCACAGTCATCCACCAAGTTGCAGAGCTGATCAAATCTCACACATAGCTCATTATCGCACTTGAAGAAGTTATTGTGATACTTGCCGCCTTGCTCGATGAGGAATGTTAAATAAGAACTCTTTGCCAATGTGAAAATCTTGTTTTGAATGCGAGGGCAGGAATCATGCCTGAGTGGCTGCAGGGTACAGGAAGTATTAAAACACCGTCCTGTGCAGCTCAAGTAGACATAGACCTCTCCAAACACATGCTCACATGTTCTGGTACTGTTTGGAATCATCAGTTTTGTGCCCGAATGCCCAAATATAGGATAATCAGGACCTTGGAAATATTCCAGGACACATTGTTGAGTGAAATGCTGGATTCTGTCCATCCCAGGCAAGCAATAAAACATTGAACTATAGTCCATGAAAAGGGCGGGTTTTGTGAAGATTTTCGGAATAGTCCTGGACGCCTGACAGACCGCCCTTTCTCCTCTGCAATAATCCCTGCCATCACAAAGCCGGATCAGTTCCACGTGGTCCAGTGACCCTAGTTCGCAGAGGAAGACGTTGTCACAGGAAGTGTTGTCTGACACTCGGCGTGTGGTGTGGGAGAGTTGGCACGTGGGCCAGAAGGTCTTTAGCTCATCCTCGCCTGAGGAACAGTCAGGAAAACCATCGTTTATCCAAGATAGAGGGATAGCCAGCAACGGCAGGTTATCTTGCTGCTGGCTCAGGGACATGTTCTTCTCTTGTGGCGTCCTCTTTGGTGTGTACCTGAAGGAGATTATTGTCATGATAAAACCTGAAAAGGAGCTAGTATGAACATGGTATACTGATATTATACTAGGAAAGAATGCAGTACAATACCTTGCAAATGAACAGGCCCCATGAAAGAGTACAGACAGGGAACGAACCTGCGATAACACTTCGTTTTGAGGACGTTGGCACAATGCCAGCTCGTCTCATCGTTCCCATCTTCACAGTCCTTCACTCCATCACAGAGAAGGTGCTTGTGGATAGTGCAGGCACTGGACAACTGGGTACACTGAGAGAGAGAGAGAAGCCCCTTATACTAGTACTTACTATAAGTAACTATTTCAGTATTTGCGGAAAGGGGAAGATTGTACCAAATAAACTGCCCCAAACCTATTGAAAGATTGAAGTATCAAGTTCATTTGGAATACATAGCGAGTACATAATTATAAGCCGTGGGATGCTCCTGGTTTAGACCCACAGGTTGTTGGAAGACGGTCTAAACTTAAACCAATATAGCACTATGGACTGATCAGGCAAGGCTGATTTCTTTTTGTGGGGCTATTTCAAAGATCATGTATATTTAGATCCATGAAATTGCTGTTAGGTATATCAACTGTAGAATTTGCCAGTAAAACAAAGGATTCTAATTAAGCTACTCATCAAACTAGGGATCATCATCTATCAGAAAGTTTATGTCCAAATTTGCCTCATCATCAAAATTGAGAGGCTAAATCTGGACAGTGTACCATGACTAGTTAGCTAGTCACATAATTTTGCAGCAAGTATAGTGAATTCAACATTGCTATTTTGTGCTTCAAATTATCATATTATTACTTATTATACAGTGAAAATTGTTCAGATTCATGCTTCTGGGGTGAATTTGGACATGATTTTGTGGACGATCAACTTTGGGTTTTAAGATTCTCGGGAAACATGTTAACTTGTTAAATGTCCAGAAAAGCCCCTCCTTACCCTATAATGCTTCTGAGGCTTCAAAATCTTCTGTACAGGAAAGGGAATGGTTTGAAAAATTATTAAAAAATACTAGCGCTATTTGAAATATATACCTCAGAAAATGTAATCACTTACCTACAAATTAAATCGAAAATTTCTTTCTTTGTCTGATTTGTCTTGAAACACCCAGTATATGTACAACTGTTCCAGAACTTACTAGTATGTACAACTGTCTATAGTCAACGATGGATTCATGGAAGCATCAGAGAGTTTTACAATTGTTCCAGCATAAAACATCATTATCTGGGAAGCCACCATCCATATTCCATTCTTCTCCACAGCAAGTAGACCCCTGACCCACTTTCAATCAACTTAACGACCTTTTCGTGTACATAAAATTCGTTAATAACGAACCTGGATATCGAGCTGATCGTCACACAGCGCTACTCTGCCCCCTATTGTGCAAACCACTGCTTTAGACACTGTACTGGGGTAACCTCCGATAGCGCACTTCAACACTCCTCTCTCTGGGTCTGTGCAGTTCACCTGGATAAGTGGAGTTCAAGACAAAACTAGAATATACTGGATAAGTAGAGATCAAGACATCCGAACCACAATCTCTGCTAACCCTCTTCAATGCCTTTTGTAAGACAAAAAGGCGTCGGGGAGGTAAAATGTGCAAATTCCTATAACTTTCCTCACCTGATCTAGATAATCCTTGCAGAAAGAATATTTGATGCCAAACCCGCTGACAAAAAATGGTCCACAACGAAGATAGGGTGGTATCCTCACAATAGATCCAATGGTCATACGTTGATTAAAACGGACATTATGGCACCTTATCCCAGGCTGAATATTGGGATAAAAAGTAGGGAAGCAATCTTTTTCATCTGACAAATCGTCACATTCTTTTTCGTAATTACAAATCTGTGGAGCCATGAGGTGCAATACCTTGCCCATTGAGCGACATGACAGCCCGTACTCCACACCGTTGCAGTGCACTTCGTCCGTGCAGTGTACTTCGTCCTGGCACACCATGTCACAAGGGATGATGGTGCGGTCATGACTGCTATAGAACAGCTTCTCCTCTGACATCTTCTGACAAACTTCCTTTGAGAGCTCCGGTTTGCACTCCACCGAATGGTCCAGTATTCTACACTCTTCCTCCACAGTGTTACGATACGCACGCAATGAGTGCCAGTCGCTCAAGTCCTTGTTAGGGGCATCCTGGCAGATAACCTCGCCACACAACACCTCCTCCGTGTTGTAGACTTGGGTTTCTGCGACCAGGCCACAGGACTGGTAGTTCAGGCGGTCCTCCGGACATACTCCCTGCACATACTGCATTTTATAATACTTCGAACTTTTCATGTCGTACGTAGTGTGTTTGGTCACATAGTAATGATCTGAGCTGGCACATCTGTTGACGGTGAAGCCGACTAGGTCAGTCAATACGTCCTGACACTTCCATTTCAAAAACCCGTTTCGTGGCGCAATGCTACATTCACCTGAGGACAAAATAAACAAATGGGGAAAGTGTGCATTGATAAGCTACCAGAATGTAAGTTATCCATATTTTCCCTTTAATAAGACTTCTGTGCAGTGAAATAGGTGATTAAAAATTATTTTATGGGAAAGAACTTATCGATATCTATCATTTGCAACAAAAGGCAAAAATTTTCGAAATCCTACATAACATTGTTAAATATTACGAAACAAGAAGTCCTGTCTGGCCTTCTAAGTCACAGGACACCCTGCTCACAGGAAACCCGAGCTTTAAGTACGCAGTATTTTCAAAATTCATGGATCACACCGCAAATTTCGTGAAAATGAATGACAAAGCAAATGTTTCTAAACGTATGCGAAATTGAACTAATAATATGATCAATCGCGTTTTCTAGAGGTTCGGAAGGGTCCAACTCCAATGTGATTTCAAACACTAAGTGAGTCATTGATGCAAATTTTTGTTACTGGGGGTATGGGTGCAACGTAACAACCCAACAATTCAAATTTATTGAGCACTTTTAACCGCATCAAAAATTCCAATCAGATCATAAGTTACGACGGAGCAACGTACACATTACAGCATTAAACGAAAATAGACGCACGCGCAATTAATTTGCACGTGCAATTTCCCCCATTGCCCGCGCGTTGTCTTGGAAATACCTGGTTTGGGTCGGCACACCAGTCCCAATGCAATGAACAGTTCCTTTTCAAGGGTTTTTCTCTCTGTTTGAAATGTATAATTAAGAAAACAATGGTCAACACCCTTAATGATTGTGTAACTACAGTCTTGAGTAGTTCTCGCCTCCTTCGGACACGTCATTATTATGTTGAGGCCATCAAAAAACGCTGTTTTTTCTGAGGAATAGGATGATGATAAGATTGAATTTGATGAATTCGATTGAATTTGACGTTATGGCAGAATTTGCAACCTATCATATTTCTACACCAACAAAACAGTTGGACGGTTGGTCTAGTAACCCCCACGGGTTTGAATGTGACAACTGGACCTGAAAAGAGGCAAAATGAACTGACCACATCTAAACTCGCGGGGTGTTACTATAGACCAACCGCCCAACGGTTTTGGTGGTTATAAAATTACCATAATAAGATATAAAAATCAAATTGGGATTGCCAACTTGCTGCAGTACCTACCGCTACATCTACCATGAGGACATCTAATGCTTTTTCCGGGACAGTGGGTGCTGTTGAAGTTAATTATGGTTGCTTTGAATTTGCCTCCATGCACACTGCTCCATCTCCATTCCGATTTGTCTGTGTCACAACAGTAGCGCCCTTTTCTGTAAGGGAACTCGTGGCTCTCGGGACACAAATCTGCAGACAAAATGTAATAATATAATTGCATATAATTGCCGGAGAAACATGGACAACGCTTGTTGCTATATTGTGTGAATATGAAATTTAAAGTTGGCTCCTGTGAAAAAATGGTAAAAAATGACGATTTTTCCCTGTTCCCAATCGCGTTTTTGTTTTACAAAAAGGCATTGAGAAAAGGTTAGCAGAGATCGTGTTTTGTGGGGGTTGTGTGTATCGCATTTTTGACGATGTGGATGTCGTTCCAGGCTATGTTGTGTCCTGTGGTGATGGAATGCTGAGCAGGAGCGGACTTCACTCTGTCTGTTGTGTCGTCAAAAGCCTTGTTCAGTCTGTAGCATCTATCGTGTTCCTTCATTCTGTCGTGGAGGGGGCGGTAGGTCTGTCCGTTGTACTTGGCGGGGCAGTCGAGGCATCGTAGATGGTGTTGGGGGTCTGGGAGGAGGGAGGAGTAGTCTTCGTTTTGGTGAGGAGGTTTCGGAGAGATGTGTTGGATGAGAAGGTGACGTCGATGTCGTAGTCGTTGAGGATCTTCTTGATGGGTTTGGAGAGGGAGGGATGGAAGGGTAGGAATGTCTTGAGGGAGGGTTGGGGTCTGATCTGTCTGTTGAATGAGGCAAGGGATTGGTAGGTTGAGGGGTTGATGAACTTCATGGATACTTCTGCCATGATGGAGGTGATGCAGGATGGAGGGAATCCGTTGTGGAGGAGGGTGTGCCAAGTCATTATACTATAAAGTTGGTAACTCGGTAATCTGCCGATGCACACCTGGGGCACAACCTGGGCACACCTGGGGCACATCTCGGGCACACCTCGGGCACACTTCGGGCACAAGACACACCTGGAGCACATTTGAGAACAACCACCTGGGGCACACCTCGGGCACCCTGGGGCACACTTGGGGCACATCTCGGACACAATTAATGCACAAACCATATCTGGGGCACAACCAGCTGAGGGCACATTTCGGGCACATCTCGGGCACACCTGGGGCACATCTCGGGCACACCTGGGGCACATCTCGCATGGGACTACACGGCCCCCCCCCCCTTAGGGGGGGCCAGGTGTGCCCGAAATGTGCCCGAGATGTGCCCCAGGTGTGCCCAGGTTGTGCCCCAGGTGTGCATCGGCAGATTACCGAGTTACCAAAAAAGTTTCATTTCACCTTGATTAACCGGCGTCCGGCCCTTAATTTGACCCCACTTTGACCGGCTTTTTAACCGGCCCTTAGGACAAAAGTCTCAAAGTCGTTTTTGTCCTTAAGGAGTTAATCAGGTAACGTGTTGCATTCCATACCTGAACGATCGCTGATATCATTGTATGCCCCACTATGCCCAGCAGCAGGGACTGCCACTTGGAAAAAGGCAGCTGACTGCTCCAGTCCCAGGTCCTGACAGATGGCATCTCCAATGGCATGGGATAGATATGGCATCGGACACACTCGGTATAGAGTTTCCTGAAAGGATCTTCAGTAGGCACTCACAAAACATTTTATCAGTGGGTGCTCCACGCTCAGTACGCTGTTCTGCAGCGCTCAGTGCACGTCCAATTAAGCCGATCTATAAGCACACGTCATGTTAATTATATAACGATTATCATATACTAACTAAAGTACTAAGGTATTGTGAGAACACATCTACAAGTGACTGCCATTGCGTGTGATACCGATTGAACAGCATAACAAAGGATGTTCACAAATGCTTACGTCATGCCGTGCAACTAAGAACTTTAGAAATATGGTCAATTCACATAAGTGTTTGATTCCCAATAAGCCAATCAGTTGATAAATCTAACGTTTCCAATGTCAGATTCGACCGTGGGGATGGTCCATTTGTTATCACACCTAAAGGAGAGTGAGAAGCAGAGAGGCAGTGGATTGACCGGGTAATTCATGGCACATGTCCGAGTATTGTTGCTCACCTGGTAGTATACCATCAGAACGCCAGCTGTTGCTGGCTCCCTGTCCACAGAGTAGTGATCTCTGGCCGTATCCAGCAGGGTGAAGCGAACATTCTCCGGCTTCATAAATTTCCGATAATCTGCATGATACGAAAAGTTACAGTTATCAGCATGATATACGGCCTCTTATGTTTAATAACTTTTGGCGACCCTTTTTCTAACTTTGAACATTAATTACAGAAGATATAGAATAAAGTCCAAATTTAAAATGAAAAATGAAATTCTTATTAGGGAGACTCCTTTTTTAGGGAGACTCCTTTTTTCAACCATCCTGCAAAAGACCGCGGGTTTTTAACTCCCAGTGTGTCAGTTCTGCTGGGAAAGCGGATGCTCATTGCTCCTACTCTCCTACTTTTGACTACCTCTCTCGAATATAACAATAGATTTTATACGGATAATGTTATTTATACGACATTAAATGCGATTTTACCAGCCACCAAGAAAAAAAGAAAAAAGAAAATCGGTTTGATGAATTCAGTTAAAATTTTGATATTAATTATTCAATGTGAGACAAGAGAATGGGTCCATTATAAAGCAATCAGTATCCCTTATGTTTTGAGTATCACGGATTCTTTTCACTGCTTAGTGCTTTATAAGCAATACCAGCTGCAGACCATCCTTGTAAAATATTTGACTTTCCTTCTGGTGTCTTAAAGTAAGTGAAAGCCTTGGATATTGTCTTTGCATGCAGGGTTCGAAGAACAGCTTTTCCTATATTTACTTTGATGTCATTTCTGGAGAAATGTTAGGTCATAGACTAGAAATCTCAAAATCCTGTTCAATACTTGTCAATGTACGGTTGACAGTCAGATCAAGTGGCACGTAATTTATACTTCTTAAATTTTATACGACATGAAATTTATACGAAAAAATTAAAATTCGCATGAATATTGTGATGTTTAAATAGTCTGTACTCAGAACCACTAAAACCTCTTCACGAGGTAATATAACAATAGGCCATCATTTCTAAGTGTACTTCACGCACAACATAAGAATTGACTACGCATGTCTACTATCACCACTATGCGTCTTAACGCTGCTCTATTATAATACAATGCAAGATACCCAATCAACTGCAATAAAACAAGCATTTTGCTGTTGCCTGGTAGATTATGAATTTTAGACAACTTAAAACTTGAAAGAGGGTTCAAAAGTTTACCTTCTAGTGATGAAGCTTGAGTAGAGGAAAGCATAATAGCCGTCATTGCAGACCAATAGTAAAGATTAACCCAGGACCCAGTGAAGGTTACTGCTTCACTGACGACAGTCATGTCTTACATTAATTATACAATAGATTAATAATTGAATTGATAAATTGTTTGGTTATATATCATGGACATTCACCCAAAGCATCTAATTTGACCATTTTGATATGCTGCCTCATAACTTTGTTTTAACAAAATTCGAATTCACTTATTAAGAATTGTTAAAACTTTGGTAAATTGAGCGATCCGTCGAGGCCATCAGGCCAGTATCACGCCAGTATCGCGCCAGTATCAGGCTAGTACCACGCCAGTATCGCGCCAGTATCGCGCCAGTATCAGGCCTACCTCACGCCGTTATCACGCCAGTACCGCGCCAGTACCGCGCCAGTATCACGCCAGTAGCGCGCCAGTAGCACGCCATTAGCACGCCAGTATCGCGCCAGTATCACGCCAGTAGCACGCCAGTATCACGCCAGTATCGCGCCAGTCGACACTTACCTTAAGCCAGGACGCCAGTAGCACGCCAGTATCAGATCATATATAATGGCGTGTTACTGGCGTCCTGGCTTGAAGTTAGGTTCGACTGGCGCGATAATGGCGTACTACTGGCGCGCTACTGGCGTGATACTGGCGCGATAACGGCGCGAAAACGGCGTGAGGTAGGCCTGATACTGGCGTGATACTGGCGTGGTACTGGCGCGCTACTGGCGTGATACTGGCGCGCTACTGGCGTGATACTGTCCTCGACGGATCGCTCAATTTACCAAAACTTTCAATCGCCTGAAGGACGCAACCAAAAGATGAAAGTTGTCAAATTTGTCTGTCAAGGGGTAGAATTTCGACAGTTTATCATTCCGAGAGATTAAAAGCTCTTGAAAAATGAAAGTCCGAATATGATTATCGTCTTCAAAAATATGTTTTTATAGGCACCCACTCTCATACACCCCGCAATTATATCAAGTAGGTACTCAAATACTTTTGTCACAGGTTTAACAAAAACCTACGTTGGTCTTGCCCAATCGTTAGTTAGTAAGTAATATATTATTTAACTCGTTCCGTTAAAGAAGCAAATGTTATTGGTGCAAAATAATAAGGGCTCAAATCAAATCGTCAAATTCTCGTTACTGTCAAATGGCGATCCTTTGTTAACTAGCTCATGAAACAATTTTTCATCGTATTTGCAGAGTTTTCCGTGAATTACGCAATACTGCATCATGGGGCTGACAAGCCCTCTGCGGCGGTGTGCGAGCCCAGGGGCCCGAGCATTGGAAAGCGACCCTCACAGTGCGAGGACCGAGCGCGGTCCCGAGGACCCGAAGGGTCCGAGGGTGAGCTCGTTACAGCCGATTTCATCGAGTCCGAGGGCCCAAAGGGTCCGAAGGACACGAGGAGGAGTTTCAATAACTGCGCTTGCCAGCCCTGACTATAAGTTTTCATGAAATGGCTATTTTTCACAAAAAATTTGGCACACTTTCTATAGCCGGAATTGCGCCAAAATTTCTACATCGGAAATTTATGAGTCAAAGGCACTACTCTCAAAATTCCAGATCAATTCGATAAAAAACGGCCGAGTTATGACACCTTTATTAAGTTTCGTAAACTCGAGGCCTCTGAAAGTCTAAAGTGCTCATAAACCGAGTTGTGGGCGAAAAACCGATTTCTAGGCCCACAATAGCCATCTCTAGGTCGATTTTTGTAACTTGGTTCAGGAAATACGTAGAGACTCCGTTTTGGGCGCAAAAGAACCACAATGGCCACGTTCAATATACAATTTGTTAATTTCAAGATATGCCTTAAAATGCTAACAACCCGAGTTGTGAGCGAAAAACAGTTTTCGGGCACTGTAAGCAATTGCTGGGACAATTGCTGAACGAATTTTCGTATGTCACTTGGCTGCTGCTCAACTCAAAATCGATTTTTCTGCACTTTCCCCACATTGGAAAGTACTGGAAAGTTGCTACATCGATTTTTGTGCCAAAAACCATGGATCAGCAATCAAAATTGCTTGGTGTAGAATTTGTCCACATTTTGAGCCAATTTTAGGCGGATTTGATTGAATTAATGAATCAAATTTGATTTAATTAATGAATATGGATAGTCCAACAAGTACCAACCCCAACGACACTACTGTCGTTTGGAATTATAATTATGCTATAGTACTATGATTTCTAAAATTACATCTTTACTTTTAGAGTTACAGCCATTTTCATGAATTCATTGACTTTTCAAATCATGTGGATATGGGATGAACATTGAACACACTGATGCTAGTGAATAGTGAATACAGCTTACATTATAAAAGCACTTATTACAGCACTAATTGATGATTAACTAAATAGAATATGTCTATTCACCAACCTCTCCGAGCAGATGACCCCTTTCCAGCCCATGCACAGCATTTTCATTTGTCTTCATCTTGACGAGTTTTTTCCACGTTTCGACCATGCTTCCCCACATTGGAAAGTACTGGAAAGTTGCAAGATCGATTTTTCGTGCCACCATTAAAATTACAACCATTTTCATGAATTCATTGACTTGTAAAATCATGCTTCCCGGTTTTCTCGAACCTCCTCTCAGGAGTGCAGGGGATATTATGGCTATTCCTATGGAAGGGTGGGAGATTGGAAGAATTTTGCCAATAATTCATCAATATTACTATATTATGGGGACTATGCTACCACAAATTCTTAGCATACAATACACAATTATCACCCTTCCTTTGTAAGAGTGAACAGTTCACCATATGGTGCTAAATTTGTTGGTGCTGCTAAAATATATGAATCATATATCCAAACACTATGTTGCACTATGTTGCACATGCAACAGAACAATACAACATGTGTTGTATTGTTCTGTTGCATGTGCAACATAGTCGTCAGTTCTAGTGTTTGGATATATGATTTGTATATTTTAGCAGCAGCATCAAATTTGACATCATGACAAAGTGAAATGAAATGTACTTGTCAGTGCATAATGAAACAAGCGGTTACATGTTGAAGCTGAGATCATGGAACCGGATTATACCCCGACCGGAAACAGCCAGGACTGACTATTCTATGGCCAAACAACAGAATTTCTTCCCACTCGGGTCTGACAACCCTCGTCCGGATTCATCGCTTAAGTAGATTTTTGATTGCTCCCTTATAAAATAAAATTTCATTTTTAGCTTTTTTGCACTGTAATTCAGTGGAGACCATATAACCAAACTTACATGGTCGCTAAAACAAGCTTGGAAGGGGTATAATGCAACTTACATGGTCGAGGTGACAGCCGAGATGACAGAGTTCATTATCGAAGGTATACCATCACAGCTGAGATCATGGAACTGGATTATACACCAACCAGAAATAGCTGGGACCTACTATTCTCTGACCAAACAACAGTATTTCTTCACGCTCAGTTCTCACGACCCTGGTCTGGATTCAACGCTTAAGTAGATTTTTGAGTGCTCCTTTATAAGTAAAATTAAATTTCATTTTAACCTATTTTGTACTGTAAATTAGTGGAGACCGTATAAGTAAACTTACAGGGTCGCTAAAACAGGCTTGGGAGGGTTATAATACACATTATTATACATGATAGCTTGTAAATGATAGGTTGATCAATTGTCGATAATACCAGCTGAAACAAGCCAAAACAAGCGAAACAAACTGAAACCAACCCGAAACCAACCCAAAAACCTCCTCAATCAAGCGGAAACAAGCCAATCAACCTGAAAGAAGCAAATCAACCCAGAATGAGGGAATCAACCCAGGTCCCAGAGCAAGTGAAACAACCCAAAATGCAAGTGAATCAACCCAAATCATACCCAGGTTGTGGTTAAAGCTTGGGTTGTTTTGGGTTGATTTGCTTGTAGAAGGTTTAATTGCTAGTTTTGGGTCTATTCACTTGTTTCCGATCATTTTGTCTTGATTTGGGAAGGTTTTTGGGTAGGTTATGGTTGGATTTGGTGTGTTCTGCTTGTTTTAGCATGCCCCCAAACCAAAATTTCGAGGCATCCTCTGGGCATGCAGTTCAAGAAATTTGAAATAGAAATCAACACTTGAATTGTTAACAAAGTCCAAAAAGGTTAAACCATCAAAGGACTGGAAAATTTATGAAAATTTTTTCAAACACAAGCTTATAAATTCCTTGAATAAGTGTTCATCATTGAGTTTCACTCGTATCTCATTCACTTGATATCATGAAGGATCACATTAAAGATTATTGTCAAGTATCAATATAAGCTTTCCTTGGCCGATATTGATACAAGTGTGAATGATACTTTGAACTAGTTGACATCTGACAACATCAGATGCTGCAGTACTACTCTTCACTAGCAAGCCTAACATGAACTGCCATGATACAATGTTATGGAGACAATGTAAATTGAATTGGAAAATGATATTATGTGCCATTGCTTTTTTATGGGTACAGCACCACTATTAAGTTTGATTTTTGAACAACAACACCTGCTTGAATTTAGACCTCCCAGACCTGAAATTCTCAGTTTTTGCAGGTAATATCCAAAATTATCCCCTGACCCAAAAGGTGTCAGGATTTTTGCTTGATATTGAATATTCATTGATAAAGTCATGGCAAAATTTTTCCAGCAGTATTCCATGAATTAGGGGCAGATGTTGACTCTGCAATTGGCGCAGACCCAAAAGGCACCAAAAGAAAGCTATAAATTTGCTGCAAAAATTCATGCATATTCATTTCAATAATAATAATAATTTAAACTTTTATATTATAGTGGCACATCAACTTAAACTATTGCACAGCTGTGCCACGAAAACAGATTCAACAACAAAAGCTATGACAGTGCTTTATCAAGTAACATTATATATATTTATATAGTCTAAAAAAGCTAAAAACAACATTCATGCTGGAGTTTAAGCACTGTCAGAAATTCAAAGCTTAAGTACTTAAATAGTTAAAAACAAATAGAAATTATAATAAGTTAAATATTAAATGCAGTATTAAATAAATGAGTTTTAAGGGCTGATTTGAAAGAATCAATAGAGGAACATGTTTTCAGTTCTATTGGCAAACTATTCCATAATTTAGGGCCAGACTTCTGGAAAGATCTTTCCCCAAAATGAGATACCACTCTAGGTTCGTGCAGTGAGATAGAGTGATTAAAATCCACGGTAAATTGAGCGATCCGTCGAGGCCAGTATCACGCCAGTATCGCGCCAGTATCAGGCCAGTACCACGCCAGTATCACGCCAGTATCGCGCCAGTATCAGGCCTACCTCACGCCGTTATCCCGCCAGTATCACGCCAGTAGCACGCCAGTAGCGCGCCAGTAGCACGCCAGTAGCGCGCCATTAGCACGCCAGTAGCATGCCAGTATCGCGCCAGTATCACGCCAGTACCGCGCCAGTAGCACGCCAGTATCACGCCAGTAGCACGCCAGTATCACGCCAGTCGACACTAACTTAAAGCCAGGACGCCAGTAGCACGCCAGTATCAGATCATATACTGGCGTGTTACTGGCGTCCTGGCTTTAAGTTAGTTTCGACTGGCGCGATACTGGCGTGCTACTGGCGTGCTACTGGCGTGCTACTGGCGCGGTACTGGCGTGATACTGGCGCGATACTGGCGTGCTACTGGCGTGCTAATGGCGCGCTACTGGCGTGCTACTGGCGCGCTACTGGCGTGCTACTGGCGTGATACTGGCGGGATAACGGCGTGAGGTAGGCCTGATACTGGCGCGATACTGGCGTGATACTGGCGTGGTACAGGCCTGATACTGGCGCGATACTGGCGTGATACTGGCCTCGACGGATCGCTCAATTTACCAAATCTACATATCTGAACAGTGAAGTCAAATACTCTGGAGCTAGACCATTAAGACATTTATATACTATGAGAAGGATTTTAAATTGTATACGAAATTGAACAGGAAGCCAATGCAGCTCCTTAAGAGTATCTCCAAGATGATCATGCTTATAAAGTCCAACTACTGCTTTAGCAGCTGCATTCTGAATGAGCTGTAGTTGGTTGATAAGTTCTTCATTAACACTGAAGTATAGTGCATTACAGTAGTCGAGTCTACATGCAATTATGCTATTAACAACAAGTTTCATCTGATCATTGGTAAATATAAAACGTTTTTTCACAACACTTCTGATAAGACGAAAGCAGTCTTTTTTTAAACCATTAATGTGAGTATTGAAGGAAAGATGATTATCAAGTGTTATTCCCAGGTTTCTAGTATTTGACACGAATCTCACACATATATTTCCAGGTAATATGATACCTCCAATGTTTATTTGATTCAAAATATTAGGTGGACCAAAAACAATCACTTGAGTCTTTCCAGGATTGAGCTGCAAGAAGAAGCTTATCATCCATTTGTGGATGGCTTGGAAGCAGTTCAAGATTCTGATGTTAAGTGTATCAGCTTGTTCACTAGGCTTGAAGCTCTTGTACACTTGTTGATCATCAGCATAGCCATGAATTGAAAATCCACTCTTTTTAATACAACCATAAAGGGATCGAATGTAAATGTTAAACAGGATTGGACCCAAGACAGAGCCTTGGGGAACTCCAAACTTAAGAGTGATTGTGCCACTCACAACATGGCCCAGCCTAGTTCTCTGGGTCCTGCCAGTTAGGAAACTACTGAACCACTTCAGTGCAACACCTCGAATTTTGATTTCCTTGCTCAGGATTTCAAGTAGTTTCTTGTGATCCACAGTGTCAAATGCAGCAGAGAGGTCAAGCATCATTAGAACAGTGGCAGACTTTTGGTCACAAGCAATAAGCAAATCATTGGTAACTTTCAATAGAATAGTTTCTGTAGAATGGTTCTTTTTGTATGCTGATTGTTGTGAAATGTTCATGTTATTCTTATCAAGGTGTTCATTAAGTCTAGTGAGTACAACACGTTCTATTAGTTTTCCAAGAAAGGACAGATTGGATATAGGACGATAGTTTTTCAACTCATCAGGGTCAAGTTTGGCATCTTTGAGTGTTGGAATGATGTCAGCTATTTTCAATCCTTCAATTGAACCAGTTGAAAGGGATTGTTTGACCAGCCATAAAAATTGGGTTTGAGTGTCTATGTTATTTTTAACTGTCCCGGAAAGAAGTCTGTTTGGACATTTAAACCCCCTATCCTTTTTTTTCCCATGGTCTTTGCAAGGGAGTAAACTGTTCAAGCAGTCACTAGAGAAAACAGGTCGTTTGTTTCTGTGAAAATGATCTTCACTGACTAAGGTAGTGAATAGAATTTAGTGATTTTATAAATTAAAAAGTTTTTAATTCTCAGAAACCTGAAAAAAATTTAAATCGGGGGGTATTTTGGGATTTTGCTTTCTTTTCAGCTCCGTTAACAACATTAAAAACCCTTTTTTCATTCCTTTGTTTTTTTCAAGCAAAACACTTTTAGACGGTTTTTTTTTCCAACAGTTTGGGATTTTTCCCTTTTCCCAAAAAAGGTCCATGAAACCCCTTTTTCTTTTCCGGTTTTCCCAAAAAGTTTCTTGGTTTTTGACCAGTAAAACCCAAAAGATGAGCTTAAGAATATTTTTTGTACTAGGGGGAAAGGTCCCCCAATGTTCAGGGAAATTAAAAAAGTTGATACAAGAATCAATAAATTGAGACCGGGGCTAAAAAGGATAGGCCCCCTGGGATTCATCATTGAGAAGGGAACCATGGGGGATGCCAAAAACGTCATTTAAAATTTTTAAATTTAAAAAATTTGTTTTTTGGTTTTTTTAATTTTCAAAGAGAAATGGGACCCCAAATCCCCAAAATTTTTTTTACCCTAAAATTAGGGTTAAAAAAACATAGAAGCTTGGCCCAAAAATAAAGGAAAGGGTCCCAACAGTAGGCTGATTTTTAAAAAAGGTTCCAATCATTGAAAAGGATTTGGTTAAAAGAATACAGCCATCAATTTATTAAAAAGCTGCAGCAGATAATGGATACAAAGTTCGGGGTTTTGACCAAAAAAAAGTAACTAAACGTTTTTTTTCATTTTGATCATGTGGGGATACTTTTTTTTTCGGGAGGTAAATTTTAATTCTCCCCTTTAAAGCCAGAAAATCATATATTAAAAGGTTTTTATTAGATTTGACCCATAATGTATCTCAAAGATTTTTCACCCTTTAAAAGCTCTTTAAGAGGCATCAATAAATAAAAGCTCAGAATAAATAGGAAAGAATGACCCATCAACTTTGTATGCACTGTCAAATTGTTAAAAAAATTAACCGCCTTTTTTTTCGGGGTTATAATTGATGAAATAAGATTTTACTTTGGGGGGAAACCTGATCCCTTGATAGAAAGGAATGTTAAATTTTAAATCTATATTTTTAAAAAATTTTATCAAAAATGAACCACGAAAATTTCAAGGGTTTTTTTAACCAGTTTTTTTTCAAATTTTGGGGGCCCCAAGGGTTGGGTAAAACTTTTTAATTTTATTATTTCCCAACCCCCGGGTCACCCAACCCTGAAAACCAACAAAATGAATGATTGTTGTTTTAAACATAATTTTTGGGTTTCAAAATCTTCGATAAAAATTTTAAAAGGTTTTAAAGCTTAAAAAAATCAATATATTTTTTTTCAAAAAAAAATTAAAAAAATGGATGACCTTTTATTTGGGAACCCCTTAATTTTTAGGATATGGGAAGTTCGCTTTTCAGATAAGGTTTTTTTTGGGTCAGTCTCGGGACAAAAATGATTTTGGGTTTTTTGGAGCCCTTATGGGGAAACTTTTTGGGTTAAAACAGAAGCGGGAAAAAGGATCCAACTAAAACATTATTGAGGGCATTGAAGAGTCCCTCTAAGAGGATTATTGTCAAAAAAAGGGTAATTTTTCTCCCATTGATTTTTGGGGGGTTTTAAATTATTTTGTTTGGGAACTATTTAGGAGTTTACCCGGCCCCAGCCCAGAGGGGCCCATTTAGGGTTTCCTTAATGAAAAGAAAATTTTTGTTAGCCTTTCCCAGAATTATCCAATTTTAAAAGAATTTTCTGTGACTGTTGTTAAGGAAGAGAAAGTTTTTTTCAACAGTTGTGCAAGTGTTGGAAGCACAATGTACTCAAATGAAGCAACTCCCTGAATTTTGAGGCTAGTTGAGTTATACTGGAGGCTTGATTTCAGAAGAAGAGCAGCCCCACCACCTTTGGATTCAGATCTGTACTGATGGATTATAGAATAACCATATGACTTAATGTCAGCTGTAACTTTCAAAATGGAGTGATCTGTGAGCCATGTTTCCAGTAATAAAAGCGATATCAACAGCTTCATCCTGAAGCAAGCACATTGTGTCTGCACATTTATTGTTTATACCATGGGCATTCCGCACACAAGAACTCTTAGGTTTGATTGAGTAAACCAGCTTTGGTTTAGCTAGTTTTTGAGTAATATGACAAGGAGGCTTTGGGTTTTTTCTTGTCTGGCACGAAAAGAGGGGCAGCTACTTGAGAATGCAGGATGTTTCAGCTCTTCACCAGTTTTACCAGATTTTGCACAGTTACAGCACAATGGTAGGTTACAATGGTAGGCTCCCAACCAAATATCCATTTGGGGTATATCCATGATCAAGGTGCCTAAAATCTGGATAGAAAATAGATGAAGAATTTAAGATAGAGTATTAATTGAAGGATCCCCCATCTTTATCACAGGCAATACAATGAAACAGTAAAACTCTGTATGAAATGAATGGATGAATATGAATCAAACCCTTTCACACAACCACGCTAATCTACAGACAGTTTCAGTTAATTATTCTATCTTCAGGATCTTCATTTGGATGTTAGCCATCCTGATCAATTGGATCATAAAAAGAGTTGAAATGTAATGAACCTATAATGGTACATGGATGTGACAAACTAATTTTTTTTCAGTGTTGCTAGGTTCTTATACCCAGCAATCGATACACAGAACTAATGGAATCAATAACTCCACCAGGGATTTCCTTGTTGAGCCCAAAAGGCATCATAGTCATGAGTCTGTTTGTCCACTTATTTTCAGCTGAATCCAAGTTTTGTTGGCCAAGTTCAAGAATAGTGAATGTGTAATTACTATTATACCCCTCTTATTTCTTAAGCTTGTTTTAGCGACTGTAAGTTTGGTAATACAGTCTCCAATGAATTGCTGTGCAAGAAGGCTTAAAATGAAATTTGATTTTATAAAGGAGCACTCTAAAATCTACTTAAGTGTTAAATATGGATGAGGGTCCTCAGACCCAAGTGGGAAGAAATACTGTTCTTTGGTCAGAGAGTAGTCAGTCGCAGCTGTTTCCGGTGACTGTTTCCGGTGACTGGTCGGGGTATAATCTGGTTCCGTGATCAAAGGACATGATTCACAGGGTCTCCCCTCCTATTCCTGGGACATCTCAACAGAGTACAGCGAGATGAACCTCTAGCTCTGTCATCTGAATCTGACAATGCAAACTTTTTCCTTTTCAGGATGATTTCACCAAGGATCTTCTAATTCTATTAACCACACCTATTGGTTTTTCATCATAGGACCAGGCAATGCAACTCTTTACCCGTATGTGTGCACATTGATCGATAGAAAGATCCGTCGAAAAATTGCACAAATTTCAATGAAAAGCAGATTTACAGCTTTGTGTGCGCTGTAATTTGCACGTTCTTTTGATGGCTTATTCGATCAATCCATGTGCACACATACGGGTTAAAATTGTATTCCCATCTCTTACTAAGCTCTTGATTTGCTTTGTGGCAGGCCCAAAGGTCTGGATCTAAAGGATTTTATTAAACAAATGTTTTTATTAAACAATAAACAGCCCTCAAGACCGGTTAAGTAGTGCTTCGCTATCAAATCTTCCAGTTTGATAGTAATAGAATTGTCGTACGATCATGTATGACCCGCTGACGCCAGCCGCGAAGCCGGCGCTGATTCTCGAGAGGGTCTGTCAACGTCAGACAATAATAGAAATTATACTTTGATATTTTATATTTGAATTAAAAAGAAAACTTTCTTCAAGGCATCTGCAAAACTTTTCTCCAACTCCAAACTTGAACACCAACATGATAGCGTAAAATCAGTAAAAGTGAGTCACATAAAAATGAGTGGTGTACAGGCATCTTCAGTCCAACTTGAACAGCAACATAATAGGTAATTTCCCCTTGCCGCGCACTCCGTGCGCAAAACCAAGTTCCCCTAACCAGGGGCGGCGTGGCTTGCCGCGCCGCGCACTCCGTGCGCGAAACCAAGGCGCTGGTTAAGGCAAAAAACTAGGGTCCTGGTTAGGGCAACTTGCCGCGGAACTAGGGCTTTACTAAGGGCGATCGCAGGCCGCGCGTTGTCAGGCGTTGCCTGACCCCCCTCGCGTGCGCCGTGACGTCAGACATTGTCAGGCGTTGCCTGACCGGCTGACCCCCTCGCGCGCGCGCCATGGCGTCAGGCAAAATTGCCAGGCAATGCCTGATCCTCTCGCGCGTGCGCCATGACTCGCCTCAGGCAAAGGCCACGCGCGGCGCGTAAGCACGCGCGCGTTTTTGCTAAACACGTTTATCCCTGTTTGCGTTGCCTTCGGTGGACGCGCGCGCCCGCCGAAAGGGTCAGACAACGTCTGACAACGCGCGCGCGCCTTTTCTTCGAAAAGATTGCAGTTTGTCAGACTTTGTCTGACCCCTACGCCTTCGGCGGACGGGCGCGCGAAGCGCGCGCGTCCGCCGAAGGCGAAAAGTTGCCTTTTGCGTGTTCTCTGAACACGCGCAAAATACAACGTAGGACAAACAAAATTGCATTTGCAAAATGCAAGTTCAACTTCTTACTTCAATCTGATTCACTGTCAGTCAGAAATCATAAATTTAATTAAAATTAAAAATATTAAACTTACTCATAGTTCATACATTTATTTGATTTTAAGTTCATAACTTCATAACCATGCCATAACAATATCGTATTCGTAGGTTTAGTCCCCGGCTATCAAATATTTCACAATCAATATCATACATTTATAAATAGAATTTGATTATCTAATTGATACTGGTGTGAGTGCTTACTAGCTCCTCGAGCTATTGCTCCCCCCAGTCACTTAATTTCGTCCCCTTCTATTCGGCTATCATTGCATCACATTATTCAGTTAAGACGTTATGGGTATCTGCAATTATGCAATTTAACTTTATCAATGCATTAACCACTGAAGGTCGGACGATATGAAAAATTTATATTGTAATCATTAATAAATTGTATTATTTATTTATTTATTTATTTTAATTTAAGCCCCTTGTAGTTTTCCAAGTCCCTGAATCAGGTAAATTGAGGAAATGAGTTGAAAGGATTTTGTTTAATGTAGGCTGTACCAGCAAGGGTTCCTGTTCCAAGCTTTCTTCAGAATGTCTTTCGTCGCCTGAAATTGAGAGTAAGGATCCTTGGGGAAAAAAAAAAGGAATTTTTTTTCCCAACCAACCCGAGAGTGGGCTAAGAGCCCAACCCAATTTTCCAATATCCTTTTTTGGTTTGGAAAACTTAAAAAAGCTTTTATTCCCTCCCTTTTAAAAAAGTCTAATGGGGGGAAAAAAAAGCTTTTTTAAAAAAAACAATTTCCCAAA